>PISW01012958.1:0-29026 GCA_004023785.1 Mungos mungo | reverse complement strand
GCTGTAGGTATCAACATTCACATGGACATACTTTAGATTTCCAAACTCTAAAATGTGTGTGACGTCCATTTGCCAGATGGCATTGGGCACTAGTCCTCGAGGATGTACTCTCAAATGAGGAACAGGTAAATGCACAACACAAGAAGGGCACTGTTTTACTATCTGTCGTGCCTGTTTATGGGAAATCTTGAACATAATTCTTAAGGTGCAGGCACTAAGATGATGGGTAGCATGAGCTCTTGAGGCTGCTTTTATTTCTGTATCTTGGATATTATAGATTTCTCTTGTGGCTGATTCAGCTCTTTGGTTGCCTAAAGACAGAGGACCCGGAAGGCCAGTGTGGGCCCTTAAATGACCGATGAAGAACGGGATTTTGTCTTTTATGGATTAAAGACTGAAGTTGTGTAAAGAGACGAGCGGCCCCAGAGCTTTGTTTAATCTGGGCTGCAGTCTCTAGCAAGGGTACAGAGTTAGCTACATAGGCACTGTCTGTGTATAAATTAAAAGGTTTATCATGACAAGCGGAGAAGACAGCAATAACTGCATTAACCTCCACAAGTTGAGCAGAAGTGGAAGGGGTGTCAAAGCTTATGACTTGATCCTCAAAAGTATAAGCCGCAATACCTGTAGAGGAACCATCAGTAAAGACTACTAAGGCCTGTGATAGTGGCTGTCGAGAGGTTTTTGTTGGGAATACAAATTCATGACTGTTTAAGAAATGTAGGAGTTTGTTAGGTGGGTAATGACTGTCTAACCTACCTAAAAAGGAAGCACATGCAATAGGCCAGCAATCAGTAGTGTGAAAAAGCCAGTCAAGCTGTCCTTTTGAATAGGGTTGTATGATGGAATCAGGCTCCTTGCCAAAGTATTTTAGACTTTGTTCTCTCCTCAAAATAATGAGGTCAGCCATGGCCAAATAGTAAGGATAGATAACCTTTGCAGGTGAGGAGGGGAGATGCACCAACATAATGGGGTTATTTTGCCAGAAAACTGCTGTAGGAGTAAGAGAGGTTTTACAAATAATAAACATTAGGGGCTGATTATAATCTATGGCAGTAACAAACTGAGAATGGATGGCTTCTTCCACAATCTTTAAAGCTTGGCGACCCTCACTAGTGAGAGATCTTGGAGATTTGGGATTTGGGTCCCCCTGGAGTATGTCAAACAAAGGTTTGAGCTGCCCAGTGGTGAGCCTAAGATAAGGTCTAATCCAATTTATATCTCCCAGTAATCTTTGAAAGTCATTGAGGGTCTGCAGAGTGTCTAATCTGAGCTCTAGCCTTTGAGTAGTTATGTGGGCTCCTGAAATCTGAAAACCTAGGTAAGTGTAAGGATCTTGTAACTGCACTTTTTCAGGGGCTATTTGTAGTCCGTGGGCTTGTAGGGATGATTGTAAGTCATCAAAGCATTTTAGCACCTGTTGGCCGTCCCTCCCTGCCAGGAGAATGTCATCCATATAATGTATAATGTATAATTCTCTCCAGACATCGCGTACCTTTTGTATGGCCAATGCCACAAACTTTTGACACAAGGTGGGGCTATTAGCCATACCCTGAGGCAGAACCTTCCATTGATATTTTTGCATGGGCTCTTTAAAATTAACAGAGGGCACACTGAAAGCGAATTGCTCTTGGTCGCTGGGGTGGAGAGGGATGGTAAAGAAACACTCTTTAAGATCTATGATAATTTTATAGTGCCCCAGAGGTATAGCCACAGGAGAGGGAAGCCCCGGCTGGAGCATTCCCATGAGAACCATTGTTTTATTTACTGCCCTAAGGTCCTACAATAGTCTCCATTTACCTGATTTCTTTTTTATGACAAATATAAGGGTATTCCAAGGAGAGTTACTCTCTACTAGGTGTCCGGCAGCTAACTGCTCCTGCACTAGCTGATGTGCTGCTTGCAGTTTTTCGACAGATAAAGGCCATTGATCAACCCACACAGGGTCATTAGATTTCCAAGTGATCTTATCTGCATGGGGTGCAGGAATGTCAATGGCCCCTACTATAAATTTCCTAAACCCTTTCTTTGGTGATTGCCCTGTAATTCTATAGGTTGGGCAGTGCCTTCCTCATTTTTACCTAGTCCCTTTCCTGGCTTAAATCCCTGGGCGAGCATCTGTGCTGTAACTATTTCATTTGGACTACACATAATAATACCCATTTGGGTTAAAAGGTCTCGCCCCCACAAATTGACAGGTAACCCTTGAATAACATATGGCTGGATGTTTCCTTGATTCCCCTTGGCATCTCGCCATCTTAGTAATTTTGCACTCTTTTCTGGGTTTTGGCTTTGCCCTATACCTTTAAGGTTGGTTAAGGTAGGGGACAATGGCCATTGTGAAGGCCAGGCCTCCTTTTTAATAATGGTGACATCTGCTCCTATGTCTATTAAGCCTTGAAATTCTTTGCCATCAAGCCAGAGTGTAAGCATGGGCTTTTGGGCTTTAACAGGCTGTACCCAATAAGCATCGGAGGAGCCAAAACCTTGGGCTTCTCGGCTCGAGTTTTTAGCTGGGTTGTCAGTAACAGGAAAGGGCAGCAAGATTAGTTGCGCTATACGCTGCCCTGAGGGTACTGTAGTAATCACCTGAGGAGAGGAGACCATAATTTTTATTTCTCCTGTATAGTCATTGTCTACCACTCCAGGATAGACATGTAATCCCCTAACTGTAGTACTACTGCATCCCAAAAGCAACCCAAAAGTTTTAGGGGGTAAAGGACCATAAATTCCAGTGGGTAGGGTTTGGACCCCCATGTCAGGGGTTAATACTGTGTGGGTGGTGGAACAGAGGTCCAGTCCCGTGCTTCCTGGGGTGGCTCTACAGAGGTTTGAAACGGATTGTTTGTGTGAACAAACTTGATTGCCCCAAAAGCTTGTTTGGGTTTGGGGGCCTGGGGCTGGCCCCGTTTCCCGTTTCCCTGTAGGGGTGGCAATGGGTTACCCTGGGAGTCCGTCCTTGACCTACAATCTTTAACCCAGTGTCGACCTTTCTGACATCGAGGACACAATCTAGGAGCAACATTATGATCATTGGGCTGTTTGCTGGATTGACAGTCTTTGGCAAAGTGGCCTTCTTTACCACAGTTGAAACATCTACCTTTCTTTTGCTGACCTAATAGCTCTTTGACAGTAAACCCCTGCAGGGCTGCAGCCATTGCCAATCCCTGCTGGTAGGCAGAGCCAATATCAGAACACAATCTAATATAACCAGAGAGATCTGTCTTTTTTCGATAGGGTCTAATGGCCGCCTGACCTGCAGAATTTGCATTCTCATATGCAAGTTGTCTAACGAATTCGGCACCAGCATCAGCATTACCAAAAATACGCCCTGCTGCCATGAGAAGCTGATGGACAAAGTCGTCAAAAGGCTCATCTGGACCTTGTTTAATGTTAGTTAAGGAAGAACTGAGGTCCCCTTTAACTGGCAACTTTCTCCAGGCTCTAGTCCCAGCCGCTTGTACTTGAGTAAACAAGCCAGCATCATATTGCATCTGTATATCACTGCTGGCATAATTTCCTTCCCCTGTCAGCATATCCAAGTTCCAGCCGTTATTTGCCTGTGCATTACGTTGAGCGGTCTCCTTACAGAATTCAATATATTCCAATTTCCACAACAAATAATCCCCCCCAGATAAGGAGGCTCGAGCAAGTGTATACCAAGCACCAGGGGTGAGCCAATTCTCAGCTACTGATTCCAAAATTGCCATAGTGTATGGCGCAGTAGCCCTGTACTGTACTACAGCAGTCTTAAGCTCCTTAATAACTTTAAAGTCAAAACCTGAATGGCGTCTCCACGCCTGTCCCTGGGCGTCGGAGGTTTCAGTAACTGGAAATGCTTCAGGATCCTCAACATCCACTAGTGGACCAGCAGTAGGGGGGTTTTTAAGAAGTGCCCCACACTTTGGAGGTTTTGGCAGCGGTTGCGAGGGGACAGTGGCAGCCTCCCTTTTACCCACTTTGAGTTTTTCTAAGCATAGTATTAGCTCTTGATGTTCCTCTTCTAGCTTTATTTGCTCCCGCAATTGTTCTATTTTATCTATTAGGTCCCTTTTTGGGGTCTATAACAGGCAAAGCTAATGGAGGTGTAGTGGGCGGGAGGCCATACGGAGGTAGCCCATGATTATGGTATTTTGCAGCCTCCTCATCAAGATCCTCACACTCGCTATCGGACAATTCGTCCTTGGGAGCTTTCCCTTTTGTAAATTTTGGATATAAACTTTTAGGTTTAGTTTTGATCCTTTGTTTCATCTCATCCTTGTCTGATCCTTTAGGCCTCACAATGGTGCTATCTGGTTTCTTCTCAGAGTCACTATCTAAAGAAATAAGATCTTCCTTCCCATGGCTACCAACGGGAGACTTGTCACTTTCACTTTTAAGGATCTTTTCTCCATCTTCAATTATGTTTGCTATTAAGGGGGTTTTAGGTCGTATGCTAATGATCTCATTAATAAGAGTCCAATAGGAGAAAGCACTAACATGAACTGTTTCTGGGCCAAATGTCCTGTAATAATCTTTTAAAGCATCTCCCACTCTTTTCCATCTTTTTTCATTTATTGTTCCCTCTTGGGGAAACCAAGGGCAAACTTCATGCAGAAACTGAAAAAATTCTAATAATTGTTTTTTCTTAACTTTTACCTCCTGTGTCTTTACGGTCTCTGTTAGACCATTTACAAAAGCCTCATGCAGGCTTATTTCTTGTCCCATAATGTCCAATCACCCACCCGAATATGTGATGCAGAGACAAACAAAGGGTAGGGTGCCCCCTCTAATGAGGAGACCAATCAGATGCCTGTATGGCCATGTCCCAAAGGAGCTTAGGTGAAGCTTAGCCATAACAGACTCAGCGTTGTGACTTACGACCGGAATCTATTCTGATGTCACCATAGACCATATGCTTTTCACCACGGTATCGCAAAGCAGGCCCACTTGGGCTCTGTAGGTTTTCTGGGAGCTTTAAGAGCGCCCACCCATGGAGCCACAAACTCGAACCCGGTAGGCAAGCCAAACTGAGCCGCACATGCACTCACACACACACACCAGAGGCTATTACATTCCCTCCCACAGAGGTTTTACAAACAAGACTGAAAAAAGCAGTTAACCGGGCAATCTCTTTACTTTACTCTATTTATTCTCTATCAATGTTTAGAAAAACACTTAAGCACAGACTTCATGAAGGAACTGAAAAAATTTTAATAAATGCAAACTGAGGGAGAAAAACAAAGGAAGAGAATGAGAATCTTCACTAGGTTCCAAGTGCAGAAGGAATCCCGACTCAAGGCTGGATCACAGGTCCCTGGGATCAAGGCCTGAACTCAAATGGAGAGTCTGAACTCAACTGTCAGAGACACCCAGGTCCCCACAATTTCTAGATGCGTGAAATTTTCAGAGAAAAAGACAACAGGGCCTCTGGCCAGGGGCACAAGGCTTACCTGAGAACTGGCCATTTCTTCTTTCATCGTCTCCTCTATGTTCCTTTCTCAGAAGATCTTTGTGGAGAAATCCCAGCTCAAGTAGGAGAAATTTGTCTGAAAAGCCAGCAAAGCAGTCTCTTCACTGCCTGCAGGCAAGCAGTACTTTCAAATGCAGAGAAGGTACAACTTCCCAGTCCTTCCTGTCAGAAACAATTGAGAAATTATGAGCTCCTACATGAAGACCCATCTCTGAGATTGCCTTCTCTGCTTTGGGGGGGGGGGTGTGAGATCCCTGTTGGGAGGCACCTTGGACTCAGGGTTGAGTGAAAATTCCTGGTGAGGGTAAGGCAAGTGTGCCAAGTGTCTTGTCACCAGGCAGCGACCACTATTTCCCCTCCTGGAACTATCATTTCTGCTTGGGCACCAACCCTCGGACTGCTTTGCTGATTGGTGTCAGGAGTGGCCTGTCCCCCTGCCCTGTCCCTGAGGCATGATTGCACCTGGTCAGGGAAAAGATGAGCAAACTCCATACGCCCTAGTGCGACTAAGGCAGGCGACTTAGAATTTTCCTCCTAGCCAAGCAGTTAACTGATAAGTGACTTTTTTGTACTCCTGGACATCGTTGCAAGTCACTATTGTGATAAATGTCAAAAATGTATCATTCGTCTTGGGACAGTGAGAGCAGACATTGTGTCTCCTGGGATTTTGTTTCTCTGGGTACTTTCTCTTAGAGCTATAAACAGCCTACTGACCCATACTCATGAAAAACTGACCTTTACTAAAGCATACTGTTTGCCTCACGGCTAAAGATGGTCTTCTCAGGGCTCTACCGGAGGTTTTGTATATCTTGCTCTTCTGCATCCTATGGGGAAAAAAATGTACGCCTAAAAAAATACCTGCTTTTCCCATATAATAGCATGAGTGCATGTAGCTGTGTTTGTTTGTTTGTTTTTTTTTTTTGACAATCATTATGACTAAGATTAGAATTGTAACTTCTGAAGAATCTTCAATCTGCAAAATTGTGTTAAAAAATTATTTATGAGAAAGCATTTACTAACATACCCTGCTCTTTCTGCTCCTTGTACCTCTCACTATAAATAAAGCTAGAGAATCAGACAGAGCAGAGATGCCTGCCTGGTGATCACAAAGAAACTTGAGCTATCTCACTCCCTTTTGCTGACACTATCCATCCTTCAGGGACCCCTGGACCTGTGGGAGCTGGACTCTGGCACCTCCCTTCCCACAGAAGCCCACAAACTCTGCTTGAGCACAGAAAACGGCTTCTACCTGGACCTCAACCTCCCCAACTCCTCTACAGGAGACCTGCTACTTGTCAAAAAGCCTGCACTCAACTCTCATAGGGGTTTTTTTATACTATGTATTTCTTTCTTGGGAGACAGAGACAGAGCATGAGCAGGGGATGGGCATATAAACAAGCAGTCAGATTCTGGAGCGTGCTACAGGCTCTGAGCTTGAGCAAACACCCAATGCGGTGCTCAAACCCACAAAGCCTAGGATGATGATCTGAGCCAAAGTCAGGTGGCTAAACTACTGAGCCACCCCAGCACCTTTCAACTCTCATAAATGAGTGGGAAGCCTTCCTGCCTATCCCTGGGCCCCACATAGAATTATGATAGAAAAGGATAAGATTCAGTAGGCAGAATGGGAAAGATCAGGATCTGAGGTCCCTGGGTGGGGAAAAAGCATTTAGAACAATGCTGGGAGTTTCTGATCACAGCAAACCCCCTCAGGTGTAAGGTTCCTCTTAAATATTTGACAGACACCACCTACTGCCCCTCAGGTTCCCCTCAGGAATTTGACTAAAGAGATAACTAAAAATTAGTAGTAGATCATGACCTAAGACCCACAGCGAACTGTCTGGCCTTAGACCACCCCTCATACAATTGAAATGAGACAATCAGGAGTGGAATCCTGACACCTACAGTTATTAGAATAATAGAGGACTTGAGGAGGTACAAGGGGGAGGGTAAAAAGGGTGGGAGAGATCTGAACCTCATAAAAAAAAAAAAAGGTCCTTGCCTACTGTTTGGATTTTCACCGTCTAATGTCCCTTCTCTGTACACAGAGCTTTCCTACAATCTCCCTCTCTTATACTCTAATCAACTTTGACCTGTTGCTCCTTTTGAGTCTGGTTCTTCCTTCTTGGAAGCAGGGAGACGGGGAATCCCTGGGGTTGAGGTGAAAAAAAATCCTGCACAGGATCCCCTGGAGCACTTCACTAAAACAACACTGTTGTATCCACCCACCCCCATCTGAGGGGGAGAGCAACAGCAAGGATCCTTCTGGAAACTCAACAGGGATCCTCCTGGGAAGCACTGGGGAAGGTGAACTAGCATAGTATCTGAGGCTCCCCTGGTTGTTGCCCAGATTAAAATCTATGTCTTCTCAACTGGTCAGAGTTTCTGGAGATTCACACATTCTCCCTCTTTCTACTACACAGAGGGAGACACCTTTCCAAATGGAACTTTTCCTCATGCATGTAAATGTCTTATAAAGGAAACTTGTCCTGGGTTTCAGAGTTTTTCCTTTGTTAGTTGAAAAGAATCCTTATGGCAAAGAGACATCATTTGAGGTGACAAACTGCTGCCCTTCTGTAAGAAAATTTATTTTCCTAAGTCACTGCCAAATAGTTTTCCAAATAGAATGTCTTTTTTTTGAAAATTATTGGTCGCCTCGGTGGCCCAGTCGGTTAAGTCTCCGACTTAGGCTCAGGTCAGATCTCACGTTGGGGGGTTCGAGCCCCACATCAGGCTCTGTGCTGACAGCTGGCTCAGGGCCTGGAGCCTGTTTGCAGTTCTGTGTCTCCTTCTCTCTCTGCCCCTCCCCCTCTCATGCTCCATCTCTCTCTGTATCAAAAATAAATAAAACATTAAAAAATTAAAATATTATTATTTCTGTCAGAGAGAGAGAGAGAGAGAGAGAGAGAGAGAGAGAGAGAGAGAGAGTGCATGAGCAGCGGAGGAGCAGAAAGGGAGATTCAGAAGCTGAACACTCTGGCCTCTGAGCTGTAGGCACAGACTCTGACAGGGGCTCCAACCCCTGAACTGTGAGAACATGACGAGGCAAAGTCGGGTGCCCAAGCAATGGAGCCACTCAGGCACCCCTAGAGGGTACTTTTTAAAACTCCAATCAACAATACATGAAAATTCTAACCTAAGTGCTCATTGTCTTCACTGAAATTTGGTGTTACCCTGTGGTTTTTGGAGGTTCTTTTTTGATTTTCTGTGTGTTCTGTCCTGTTTGTTCTGTTTTGTTGCAATTCTAGTAAATCTTGAATGTTTTCTCAAATAAAATATGAAATCGTCTTCCTACAGTTTTTCACGGTGACTAAAATTGAAATTGCTTAAACTTACAAAGTAGAACAGAAATCAAAACGACTGCATTTAAATACTGCATGGATTAATACTAACCTAAGTAACCTTGTTTTTCTTTGATGCAACGACCCCACTTATTTTTTTTTCAAGTGTACTTATTTTGACACCAAGAAAGAGATATGGAGAGAGCACGAAAGGAGAGGAAGAGCAGAGAAAGGAGGACAGAGGATCCAAAGCAGGCTCAATGCTGACAGCAGGTGCAAGGCAGGAACAAAAGAACTGTCCTCACATTACCTGAGCTGAAGTGGGATGCTTAACAGGCTGAGCCTCTCAGACAGAACTCGTAGTCTGGTGTGTTTTTTTTTTTTTTTAAATGAGGAACCCAGTACCACGGGGAAAACCAGATAAGCAGGACTGGCAGCACAAACAATTCTGGTCCAAACCTGGTGGATCCTGTATTTCCCAACACAAACCACCAGCCCCTTCGTCTGGGTGGCCTTGCAGTTCTGAAGGCGCTAACTTGCTTCAGACCCCTCAGTCTGGTAAAGCAAGAAAGCTACTATTCCTCTTTATCCCACATTCTCTCTCTTCAGTTCCCTGTGGCTCTGTAGCACCAAGGTCAATCTCAACTATGGAATGAATGTGTAGGACAGGAAAAAATTTTTCTTCATCAGTTCTCAATTCTTTGGCTGGCCTAGTAATCGAACTATTATGAGACAGATTCATAATAGAAAAAAAGGCTTAAGTATAGGAACATGAACAAGATGAGCGTCAGGCGAATGATGCTTAGGTGCCATTATGACTTATGGAGAGGTGTCGAGATTTAGAATTTCAAAGAGGGGGAAATACATTCACAGGAAAAAGGAAAGAATAAATGTTGGGCAAAGAAATATTTGTCATGCCAGGCAGGAAACTCTTTTTCAAAGATTCCTCTCTGGATCAGGGGAGGAGCCAAGATGGTGGAGAGGAAGGGAGCGCTGTAAACTTCGTTTGCCACTTCTATCGAACTGAGAAGGACATTAATCCAATCTGCAAGAGCAGAAGGAGAGGGGCACCTGAGTAGCTCAGTCGGTTAAGAGTCCGGCTTCAGCTTAGGTCATGATCTCATGGTTCATGGGATCGAGTCCTGGGTCATGCCCTGTGCTAACAGCTAGCTCAGAGTCTGGAGCCTCCTCTGGATTCTGTATCTCCCTCTGTCACTGACCCTCCCCTGCTCATGCTGTCTCTCTCTTTCTCGCAAAAAAAAAAAAAAAAAAACATTAAAAAAAAGAGCTGAAGGATAAAATACAGACTCCATAGAGAAGACAACCTCAAAGATGCCTGAGTGAGTGAGTGCGAACTGGGGAGATTGGAAAAAGGGCCAGCCCGAGACAGGCAGGGGAAGCGGGAGTCCCAGCCCAATATGGGGCAAGTGCGCGGAGCCTGAGAGAGAAAGGGAAGAGAAAGAAAGTGAACATGCTCATAGTACTGTCTCTGGAGAAGAGAAAAAAAAATTTAACCCCACTCGGAGAGAAAAACTCTCATTCCATATATACCTGCTGGGTAGCTCAAATCCCGAACCCTGATGCATAAGGGAAAAACAGCTTCCGGCCCTGCGCCATCTTAGAGGGGAGTTGGCGGCCGCAGCGGGGCGCCAGGGGTGCACACTTCGACCTCGGTTTCAGGAGTGGGGGCACATACCTCATTTCCACAGCACATCTCGCTCCCAGCATTGACTGTGAAAATCCCGAATCCCAGGTGCCAAGAGGGAAAAACTAACCCCCACCCCTATGTGATCCTGGCAGGGAGTTGGTGGCGGTGGAGGTGGGGGTGGGGTGGGGTTGGGCAGGGGGTGCGCTCCTGCTGCAGAAGTGAGCACCACATTTCCGGAAATGCCTGGTGCCTTGTACAGCAGCAACGCGAATCCAGGCTGACACCAAGAGAAATTAATCTCTCCCCCAACTTGATCCCAATCCCAGCTGGGGGCTGGGAGTTGGCTGTGGAGCCTGGAAAGTCTGCACCTCACCTCCTGCTGCGCACCTCGCCTCAGGCAGAACACCTCACCTCAGGTTGCAGCACCGGAAATCCCTGCTGGCACAAGAGAACCTGTTCCCTCCCCCTATGAGATCTTGGTTAACAAGCCAGCCACCAGTTGTGGTCAAGGAGGTTGTCTCCTACTTCCTCCTCGAGGGTTTTGATGGTTTCCTGTCTAACATTCAGGTCTTTCAGCCATTTTGAGTTGATTTTTGTGTATGGTGTAAGAAAGTGTTCTAGTTTTAACTTCTGCATGGTGCTATCCAGTTCTCCCAGCACCACCTGCTAAAGAGGAAGTCTTTTTTCCATTGGATACTCGATCCTGTTTTGTCAAAAATTAAATGGCCGTACATTTGTGGGCCCAGTTCTGGGTTCTCAATTCTATACCATTGTTCTATATGTTTCTTTTTGTGCCAATATCATACTGTCTTGATGATCCTTGGCCTCAACCACAACAATTGAAAGAAAAGAGATGAAGAAATATCTATCCTGTGACTGGAAGCCAAAAGAAAGTCGGAGTAGCCATACTTATATCAGACGAACTGGACTGTACATTAAAGGTGGTAACAAGAGATGAAGAAGGACATTATATAATAATGACAGTGTCATTCCATCAGGAAGAGCTAACAATTATAAATATCAATGCGCCAAACGGGGGTGCCAAAATACATAAAACAATTAATCACAGACAGAAACAATCTTATTGATAAGAAATTGCAAATAGCAGGGGACTTTAATATTCCATGGACAACAATGGATAGATCAACCAGACAGAAAATCACTAAATAAACAGTGGACCTGAATGACACATTGGAACAGAAGGAATTGAGAGATATATTTAGAACACTGCATCCTAAAGTTAGGAAATTCACCTTCTTTTCAAGTGCACATTGCATATTCTCCAAGATAGATCACATCCTGGGACATAAAGCAGCCCTCCATAAGTATAAATGAATAGAGATCATACCATGCACACTTTCAGATCACAATGCTATGACACTTGAAACCTATCACAGGCAAAAGTCTGGAAAAACTCCAAAAATGTGGAAGTTAAAAACCACCCTACTCAAGAATGATTGGGCTAATCAGGCAATTAAAGAAGAAATTTAAAAATATATGGAAACCTATGAAAAAGAAATACAACAATCCGAAATCTCTGAGACAGAGCAAAGGCAGTCCTAAGAGGAAAGTATCTTGCAATCCAGGCCTATTTCAACAAACTACAAAAAGCGCAAAATCAAAGTCAAAAAGAGCACCTACTGGAACTAGAAGGGGAACAGCAAGAGCACCCCTAACCCAGCGAAGAAAGGAAATAATAAAGATCAGGGAAGAAATAAACAATATAGAATCCAAAAGAACAGTTGAGCAGATCAATAAAACCAAGAGTTAGTTCTTTGAAAAAATAAACAAAATAGATAAACTTCTAGCCAGGCACCTGAGAAAGAAAAGAGAGAGCACCCAGATAGACAAAATCATGAATGAAAAAGGATCTATTACAACCAATCCCTTAGAAATACAAGCAATCATCAGAGATTATTATGAAAAATTATATGCCAACAAACTGGACAACCGAGAAGAAATGGAAAAATTCCTGAATGCACATGCACTGCCAACATTCAAATGGGAAGAGATAGAAAGCATGAATAGATAGAAAACCACTGGGAAATCGAATCTGGTATCAAAAATCTCCCAACGAATAAGAGCCCAGGGCCAGATGGCTTCCCAGGGGAATCCTACCAGACATTTAAAGCAGAGCTAATACCCATTCTTCCCAAACGATTCCAAAAAATAGAAATAGAAGGAAAACTTCTCAACTCATTCTACGAAGCCAGGATGCCCTTGGTACCCAAACCAGGCAGAGACCCAGCACAAAAAGAGAACTACAGACCAATATCCTCAATGAATACAGATGCAAAAATACTCAACAAGATACTGGGAAATCGAATTCAACAGCACATAAAAAATTTATCCATCATAATCAAGAGGGATTCATTCCTGGGTTACAGGGCTGGTTCAATATTCACAAATCCATCAATGTGATCCAACACATTAACAAAAGAAAGGATAAAAAACATATGAATCTGTCGATAGATGCAGAAAAAGCATTTGACACAATACAGCACCTGTTCTTCTTAAAAACCCTTGAGAAAATCAGAATAGAAGGAACTTATCTAAACATTATAAAAGCAGTTTATGAAAAGCCCACAGCTAAGATCATCCTCAATGGGGAAAAACTGAGAGCTTTCCCCCTGAGATCAGGAACACGACAGAGGTGTCCACTCTCACCACTGTTGTTTAACAGAGTGCTGCAAGTCCTAGCATCAACAATCAGACAACAAAAGGATTGGCTAAGAAGAAGTCAAACTTTCCCTTTTTGCAGAAGACATGATACTCCACATGGAAAACCCAGCAGACTCCATCAGAACCCTTCTAGAACTGATCAATGAATTCAGTAAAGTTGCAGGGTACAAAATCAATGTACAGATATCAGTTGCATTCCTATACACCAAATATGAAGCAGTGGAAAGAGAAATCAAGAAACTGATCCCATTCACGATTGCACGAAAAACCATCAAATACCTAGGAGTAAACCTAACCAAGGATGTAAAAGACCTATGTGATGAAAAGTATAGAAAACTTATGAAAGAGACTAAAGAAGACACCAAGAAATGGAAAAACATTCCCTGTTCATGGATCAAAAGAATAAACATTGTGAAAATGTCATTACTACCCAAAGCAATCTACACGTACAATGCAATTCCCATCAAAATTGCACCAACATTCTTCTCAAAGCTAGAACAAACTATCCTTAAATTCATATGGAACCACAAACGACCCTGAATAGCCAAAGTCATACTGAGGAAGAAAACCAAAACCGGAGGCATCACAATCCCAGACTTTAGCCTCTACCACAAAGCTGTCATCATCAAGACAGTATGGTATTGGCACAAAAACAGACACATAGACCAATGGAATAGAATAGAGAACCCAGAACTGGGCCCACAAATGTATGGCCATTTAATTTTTGACAAAGCAGGAAAGAGTATCTGATGGAATAAAGACTGTCTCTTTAGCAGGTGGTGCTGGGAGAACTGGACAGCACCATGCAGAAGAATAAAACTAGACCAATTTCTTACACCATACACAAAAATCAACTCAAAATGGCTGAAAGACCTGAATGTGAGACAGGAAACCATCAAAACCCTCGAGGAGAAAGTAGGAAACCACCTCCTTGACCTCACCCGCAGCAATTTCTTACTTGACACATCCCCAAAAGCAATAGAAATGAAAGCAAAACTGAAATCTTGGGACCTCATCAAGATAAAAAACTTCTGCACTACAAAGGAAAAAATTAAGAAAACTAAGAGTTAACCAACAGAATTGGAAAAGATAGTTGCAAATGACATATCAGATAGAGGGCTAGTATCCTAAATCTACAAGGAACTCACCAAACTCCACACCCAAAAAACAAATGTGAAGAAATGAGCAGAAAACATGAATAGACACTTCTCCAAAGAGGACATCCAGATGGCCTACAGGCACATGAAATGATGCTCAACATCCCTCATCATCAGGGAAACACAAATCAAAACCATGCTGAGGTACCACCTCACGCCAGTCAGAGTGTCTAAAACGAACAAATCAAGAGACCACAGATGCTGGCGAGGGTGTGGAAAGATTGGTACCCTCCTACACTGTTGGTGGCCATGTAAACTGGTGCAGCCGCTCTGGAAAACAGTGTGGAGGTTCCTCAAAAAACTATTGATAGAACTCCCCTATGACCCACCAATAGCACTGCTTGGGATTTACTGAAGAGAGACAGAAGTGCTGATGCATAAGAGCACATGTACTCCAATGTTCATAGCAGCAATGTCAATAGCCAAAACATGGAGAGCCAAAATGCCCATCAGCTGATGAAATGGATCAAGAAGATGTGGTGTAAATGTATATACAATGGATCATTACATGGCAATGAGAAAGAATGAAATCTGGTCCTTTGGAGGATAAGGTAGACCTCGATGGTGTCATGTTAAGCGAAATAAGTCAGGCAGAGAAGGACATATACCATCTGTTTGCACTCATAGGTCTAACAGGAAAACAGGAGAAATCTAATGGAGGACCAGGGGGAGACAAGAGGGAAAAAGAGTTGGGGAGAGGGAGGGACACAAAACTTGACAGACTATTGAATACTGAAAACGAACTGAGGTCTGTAGGGGAAGGGGGAGGGGGGAAAAGAGGTGGTGGTCATGGAGGAGGGCACTTGTGGGGAAGAGCACTAGGTGTTGTATGAAAACCAATCTGACAATAAACTATTAAAAAAAAAAAGAAAGAAAGAAAAAGTTCCTCTCTGGTATTAGCTCTTTTCCCAGTAGAGGTCCCTCATCTAATTCATTCTTGGAATAAATGCCTTAGAAAAGAAGGCAATCTTTCCTTTGCAACCACAGACTAATCCAAAAGATATTGTGTTAGGTTAATCGAGCCACACAGAGAAAAATATAGTGTCTGAACTTGATGACATTTTGGGGTGATGCGGGGTTTCTGGGGTCCGGAGCTGACGACCGAGAAAGAATTCTTAAGGGCGTCTGATTTTATTAAAGCATGGAGACAAGACCCATGGGCAGAAAGGTGCACTGGGGGAGTTGGGTAGGGGCGGGGATGACTCTTTTATGCAGTCCAGAAAGATAAAGTCTAGAGGGAGTTTCCAGAGAGACCTTCACATGTTACAGACTTACTGGAGACCTAGGGATTCTCAAGCTAAAGCTGTTTTTCCCTCCAGCAAAGCATTACCATTGAGACAGTAGGGCGTTCCTGGACTTTAGGCTATGATGGGATTGCCTTGTTCTGGTAAGCTGCTGCAGACTCTTCTCCGTTTACATGTTTGTTTGTTTCTTTGTCATTTCCTGGTTTGGGGTAGCCTGGAGTGTCCAAGGAGGGGGATGTGCTAGCCTGTGCTTTGCCCCTCAGCCTGCCTCAAGTCCCTCATCAAATCACATGTATGTGGAATCTAAAAAAACAAATATTAAATACCAGCAAGTTTGTTGACAGGAGCAAAGAACAGGGAAATGAACAGACATTGAATCAAATGGTAAAAGGCTTATTGATGCAGATGTGTAGGACTGAAGTTTAGAGCATGGTGACCAGAGTTAAGACTAGTGTATTGTACACTTGAAATTTACTAGGGGAATGATGCCTGTGTGGCCGAGTAGGTTGAATGTGTGACTTCGGTTCAAATCATGACCTCACGGTTTCTGGGTTTGAGCCCTATGTCTGGTTCTGTGCTGACAGCTCAGAGACTGGGTCCTGCTTCAGATTCTATGTCTCTCTCTTTCTCTCCCCTACCCCTGTCCTCTGGATCGCTCACTCTCGCTCTCTCAAAAATAAAAAAACTATTTTTAAAATGTTCTTATTTTTAAAAAATGGTCATTTGTTAGGAAGGGCTACCCTAAGTGGTAACAAAACTCACACGTACACAGGTGTTAATTATGGGAGTTGAGGGATATGTTTATTAGATAGATGGTGGTTATTACATTGTAAGTAGGACCCAGGGGTTCAAGGGCACTTGACTCCAGTGGCCCTAGACAGACCCATTTCTCCCACTCATGGCTGACAACATGAAGGGCAAGAAAGAAGACTTTGGCTGCCTCCATTTTGACTTGAAACTTTCTCACTGGGTTCCTTCCAGATTGTGTCTTGGCTCAGGAGGGGGACCCTGAGGACAAAGCCCCTGAGGGGACCTGGAACTACCTCCTGAAGCCACAAGGAGTGTCCTGAGCCAGAAAGACCCCAGCCCAGCCCTGATGGACTCCTAGACAGTGACAGATTTAACTTTCATCATATACCTGCAGGCACCCACTCACTTTGGCCCCACATTTCACTGACTTAAACATTGAAGTGTTTCCCACACATCAGAGCCAGCAGAAGACAACCACTGAACACACTAGCCACTAATAGACACAAGCAAGGGAAATCATGAGCAAAGGATATATGGGTAATATTAATACAGACAAAAATACATGTAATTTATTGCAGCTGACATATGGCTGATTCCTAGCGGAATTAAACTCCTTGTTAAAATCTACTCTGTTGAAAATTGTTACTCACAAACCTAAAACATAAATAAAAACCCAAAACAAAATGAATTGATGTTGTGGACACTCTCATACAAATGGAAACATGATTAACAGAATTCCTAAATGAGAATAGGAGAAATTGTAACCATCAAAATCCTGAATAAATCCTAGGTATTTGTTATAAAAGGATCCCACTTAAAAAGTAATGATTCACACGTTGAGAAAAGCCCTCCACTTCCAAGTATTACTGATACATAAAAAGGCGTGGAAATGAGAATTTCAGAAGTAGCCTATGCCATTTAATGTCACCCAATATTAGAGTTGTCATTCATCTACAGTAAAGGATGATGGTCGCTTAAGAAGGGGACGCTAAAGCTGAAGATATGAAACATCACGAGGCTTTTTATCTCAACATCTAGAAATCAGTACTTCTTTCCCCTACAGCAGTGATGTGAATCACACTCATACAAAAAGGAACCTGTAGGAGACATTCTTAAAAAGGAAGTACCAAATCCTACTTGTGGATTTGCACCCCTGCCCTGTGAAGTTAATTAGTTTTAAAATGTGCGCAGCAAGACCTCCAGCAACCCGACTGTTTCTTCAAAGAATGTAAACCTTATCTTTGTTTTTACAGGAAAAAAGAAATTCATACTTATTTATGTATGTTAATGTATATTCATTTTTAACAGAGAGACTTTTTTAAAAAAAAGTTTATTTATTTTGAGAGAGAGACTTGTTTTTTGTGTTTCTTTATTTTTCAGTGGTGGGGGGGTAGGCAGAGTTAGAGGGGGACATGAAATCGAAAGCAAACTCCAGGCTCTGACCTGTCAGCACAGAGCCCAACACAGGGCTCCAGTCCGTGAACCACAGATCATGACCTCAGCCGAATTCAGACGCTTAACTGACTCAGTGACCCAGACATCGCAGATATTTCTAGTTGAGAGGTATCAGGATTCATGCTTTGATAATGAGGATTGGGCATTATAGTTGCTTTATTCGAAATATGATTACATTTTTATAAGAACCACTTGTCAAAATAAATAAAAATCATTTTAGAAAACACAGCTACTTACTTCTGATGAGAGGATGAAATGTACTTTCTCCAATTCAAAATGAGAGGAATTCGGTGTTGTAATATAAGTATTTGAACACAAAGTTGTAAAACACTAAGAAAACAAATATACTGTTAATTTTTTATGAAATATTACTCTCTCTGTGCTTACATAAGGATAGGTTCTCCACCTTCATATGCCTCACACCCAATGTTCTACAAGATGAAGCCTTAGGCAATGATGAGGACAGAAAACAACTCCTCCATTTTTATGGCTGAGTAATAGTCCATGGTGTGTATATACCACTTGTGCTTTCTCCATTCATCGATTGATGGTCACTGGATTCGTTCCATTTCATAGTTTTTATAAATAATGCAATAAAACTTAGGGGTGCATACATATGTTTTGGTATATTTTTGACCATACTTCTGTTTTTAATTTATTTCTATAAATTCAAGTTAGTGGGAGTGCCTCAGTGGTTTAGTTGGTTAAGCATCTGACTCGTGGTTTTAGCTCAAGTCAAGATCTCAGGGTTTGTGAGTTTCAGCCTAGCTTTGGACTCTGTGCTGACACCAGGGAGCCTACTTCTATTCCTTCTCTTTCTCTCTCCTGTCTCTGGTCTGTCTCTGTCTCTCTTTCCCTCCCCTGCTCACTAAATCTCAAAATGGATGAATCAGCTTACAAAAATAAATAAATTCAAGTTACTTCACATACTCTCTAGTATTGGTTCATATTTTCTAGTATGAAACCACAGGGATTCATCACATACATATGACACTTTGTGCTCATCTTCTTAATCTCCAACGCCCTATTAGCTTATCTCCCTTACCTCCCCTCCAATAACTCTAAATGTTTCTCTCTGTAATTAAGTGTCTTAACGTTTGCCTTCCTCTCTTTTTTCATTTTATATTTCCTTCCCTTCCCCTATGTTTATCTGTTTTCTTTCTTAAATTCCACACATGAGTGAATTCCTATATTTGCCCTTCTCTACTGACTTATCACACCTAGTAAAATACACTCTAGTTCAGCCTATTGCAATAAGCAGGATTTCATTCTTTGTGATCACCAAATAATATTCCATTGTATATCTATACCACATCTTCTTTGTCTATTCATCAATTGATGAACATTTGGGCTCTTTCCAAAATTTGACTATTCTTGATAGAACTGCTATAAACATTGGGGTGCAGGTGCCCCTTCAAATCAGGATTTTTGTATATTTTGGGTGCATATCTAGTAGAGATATTACTGGGTCATAAAGTACTGCTATTTTTCATCTGTTGAGGATCCTCCATACTGTTTTCCAGAGGGGCTGCCCCAGGTTGCACTCTACCAGCAGTGCATAAGAGTATTCCTTTATCCATGTCCTTTCCAAAACCTGTTGTTCCTGGAGTTGTTAATTTTAGCCACCAGGTGTGAGGTGGTAGCTCGTTGTGGTATTGATCTGTAATTCCCTGATGATGGACAATGTTGAGCATCTTTCAATGTGTCTGTTATTCATCTGAAAGCTTTCTCTGGAAAAGTGTCTCTTCACGTCTTCTGCACATTTCTTCACTGGATTATTTGTATCTTAGGTGTTGAACTTGATAGCTTCTTTAGAGCTTTTGATACTAATCGTTTATTCCATATGTCATTTGCAAATATCTTCTTCCATTCCATTGGGGGCCTTTTAACTTTGTTGATTGTTTTCTTTACTCAGCAGACGTTTATAATCTTGATGAGGTCCTAATCGTCATTTTTGTTTTCATTGCCCTTACCTCCAGAGACATGTCTAGTAAGAAGTTGCTGTAGCGAACGTCAAAGAGGTGGCTGGCTGTGCTCGCATCTAAAATGTTGATGCTTTTCTGTCTCACATTTAGATCTTCCATTCATTTAAAATCCATTTGTGCATATGGTATAAGAACCTGGTTCTCGTTCATCCTTCTGCATGCTGCAGTCCAGTTTTCTCAGCGCCACTTGCTGAAAAGACTGTCTTGGTTCCATTGGATATTCTTTACCTCTTTGTTGAAGAGCAGTTGACCTTAGATTCGTGGGTCCAATTCTGGGTTCTCTATTCTGTTCCAATAATCTCTGGGCCTGCTCTTCCTCCAGAACCATGCTGTCTTGATGAGTAGTTTTGTAATACAGTTTGAAGTCTGGAATTGTGATGCCTCCAGCTTTGCTCTTCTTTCTCAACATTACATGGTTTCTTGAGTTAACTTTATATTTTGGATGCAAATTCCAAGAGCACTGGCCAGCATAGACCAGTTTAGGTCCAGGACAGCTTCACCTAGGAGATGGACTATGAAGTGTCAGACACTTACCAGGACCTTAGTATAATGTTAAAATCTCCACCCACTGGGGAGCCCAGCCTTCATTAATACAACATACGATATGCATTTCAGCTTCTTTGCTCAGTATACAAGTGCTTGCACTTGCCTGATACCCACCTCCACATACAATGACAAAACTCCCCTTTCAGATATTCATTGTAATCCTGAATCAAAGGAAGTACTTACCCCTGTCAACTTTGGTAGTTGTTCCCCCAATCCCCTCATTCGTTGCAAAGTTCCTTTGAGTGACAATTCCAACTAGTGCATTATCTACCTGTCACTCACCATGGAGGCAACTCATGCTAGCTCAGATATAGGAGGTCATCGTCACCCAAAAAGAGGAGGTGTCCATAGCTCTCTAGCATCACATCCCCATACACTTCCCGCTGAGGGAGACTCAGGCATCCCCAGTCCTTCTGAGGGAATTCTATGGCTACATCCCTGAATGTCAACAGCCCCTGCAACAAATGCCACAGTTACTATGTGGGCAGGGCAGTGTTCATAATGGTACCTCAGATGAAAGAAGGAGGTGGGATAAATGGTTCTGGCTTAGGTGAGATTCTTCTTTCTGCAGTAAGATCATTTTTAACAGTTATATACTTTACATCTTTTCTTCTTTTGAGGTAATAAGGTGGCATATGTTTCACAGAACCACTGTGAACACTCTATTCCTGCCAGATAAACTGTGAACTGAAGGTGCCAATAGAGGCACACACATGTTTCAGGACTGCATTTATATCATAGAGTATAAGTTGTGTCTATTTCTTCGTTTGAAAGTTTTAGTGGGTTAGAGATGTAGTTATCCAATTATGTATTTTTTATTTTTTGGATGTTTACATATTTTGAGAGGGAAAGACAGATCATGAGCAGGGAAGGGGTAGGCAGTGAGAGCAGGAAATACAGAATCCAGGGCAGGCTCTAGGCTCCAAGATGGTAGCACAGATTCTGACACAGGGCTTGACCTCAGAAACTGTGAGATCATGGCTTGCACTCAAGTCGAACACTTAACTGACTGAGCCACCTGTATAGGCACCCCTCTACGTATCAAGTTCTAATGTGAATTAGAAATTCTCAACAGTGATGTCGAGATCAGGTTTTGTCTGATTCAGGAGTTAGAATGGGAAACTGAGTCTGCATTTCTAAGAAGGTATTAGCAAATAACAAACAGGTAGAATTCCATGGAAAGAATTATCAAAGAACAAGAAATGAGTGGGGTTTATATGCAATCTAGATTGTACATGTTAAAGCAAGACAGCCAATAGCAGTACTTTCTGAGCATTAGTAATGACTAGATTCCAAAAGTTTACATAAATCAATGCACACACACACACAAATAGTCTTGGGGACATATTATTCTTTCCCTTTGTAGAATATTTTGTCCCGCATCCAGTAAATGTACGAAACTAGGTGTTTTTTCAGTAGCCATTTAACTAATTTGAGACAGAGAAACAACAAGTGGGCAGAGAGGCATTGGGAAACAATAAATTCTGCATGGGGCTCTGCACTGAGAATACAGCCTGCTAAAGATTCTCGATCTTATCTCTGTGTATTCTGGTTCTTCCATGTGTCATGGAGGAATTACACAACTTCCTCACTTGATGGGGAAAATGTCGTCTGTTTTTTTCCAGGTCACTCGATTATAAATTCATGCCTTGGAGTGTTATGTGGATTTACAAGGTACTAGAGTCCAGCTCAGCAGGTGCAGTGGTCCCTGATGGATGGACGGTATCGGCGAAAGGGAGTGAGAGAACTTCAAGTTTCTTTCTGATCACCAGGCAGGCACCTCTGCTTTGCTTCTCTAGCTTTATGTGTAGTGAAAGGTACAAGGAGCAGAAAGAGCAGCGTGTGTTTTGTAAATGATTTGTCATAGATAACTTTTACAATAGTCCAGAACTTGGACTCTGCAGTAGTTACAATTCTAATCTTAGTAGTAATGATTGTCTATAAAAAGCACTCATGCCATATAATGCTTTCATTAAATGGGAAGGGCAGGTATTTTTTCTTTTTAATTTTTTCATGGTTTTTATTATTTATTTTTGAGAGACAGAAACAGTGCGAGTAGGGGAGGGTCAGAGAGAGAGGGAGACACAGAATCTGAAGCAGGCTCCAGGCTCTGAGCTAGCTGTCAGCACAGAGCCCAACACGGGGCTCAAACCACGATCCGTGAGATCATGACCTGAGCCGAAGCTGGCTGCTCAACTGACTGAGCCACTCAGGCGCCCCAATTTGTCTTTGTTTTGAGAGAGAGAGAACATGGTAGGGGCACAAAGAGAAGAGAAGAGCACACTAATCAAGCGCTGTAGTGACAGTGTGAAGTGCAAGGCATGGGTCATACACACAAACCATGAGATCATGACCTAAGCTCAAACCAAGACAGAGATACTTAACTGACTAGCTGCCTTGTTTCTAAATGTGTATCTTTTAATATGACATATTTTCTTTGCGTAACATTTACCTAGGCATGGGGTTTTGAGGACAGTTTCACAGTGGCAGTTAACATGTTTGATAGTTTTTCAAGAAACTGGCGCTCCTGATGGTCAGTGCAGAATCTCTAAGTGGCATTAAGGATAGACCATTAATCCTGCCCCAGTAAGTCGTGCTTTAATGCAACCCCAGGAGGGAAGAACATCCTTTAACAAGGCAAGGTGTAAATCCATAAAATATCTAGAATCATGCCCACAACCTGTAGCCAGTGTTACTTGAAGTAGAGGCTTTTTACACTAGAATGGTCTGTCCAGGGACAGGAAGCATCACAACTGCATCAAGGATACTGCTCCAGAAGAACAGGTCTATGCTCCACCTGATGGCCTAGAGTCAGCCTAAGGTCTCTGGCAGTTGAATCCCTATGGGGCCATCAGTTCAGTCTCACTAGGGACACTCTCTGCAGCAACAAGGACTCATTGGAATATTTGGGGATGTCCCATGGAGACTGGGGTTAGGATGGCACTATAATCTGAACCTGCTTCCCTCTCAGAGAAAGAGGAGTGAGTCATCCAGTGTCCTCTCCTCATTCCATAGAAGGAAGTTCCTTCATGGTGCCCAGGTGAGACTCATTCCAAGCTCCTTTTCCTATTTTGAGAAGACTGAGCATGTGTAGATTTGCAAACAGATAGAAACTGATTGTTTGTATGGCATCTTGTCATTCAAAAAAAGGATGAAGAGACATAATTTCTGCCATTTAGGGATTTTAAGAATAGAGCAAATGGGTACATTGTTGAATTCAGGATTGTGGAGAGAATGAGAGAAAGAGGTGATGTACAGGGGACTTGGCTGCAGTTGGGCCAGTTTCCTTTCTGTGTTGTCACTTCTGATGGGTCATCAATGAATCAAAGAGTTGTGTTTTTTTTTTTTTAAGTTTTTCTAAGCAGCATTAGTAGTGGAATTTATTCTACATTCTCATTAAGAATACGTTTTCTAATATAATTGTCCCAGAAAATTCTGTTTATGTAAAGTTGCTTTTTATTTTATTTTGTGAAATAGAAAGGAAAGAGACTAAATAGACTAACATAATATGAACTCCAGGCGTTAACATTATCTGGGCAGGCTTATGACTGACAGAGCGGGAAGCATCCCAGAGACAGAGACATCAGAGCCTGCAGCCAGCTCCCTCCTTGCCCAAACCATATCCACCCCCTTCAGAGACCGTGTCCAGGTCTGGACTGGCTCTGGGATCTCCCCCTTGCCTAGAACAGATTAGAGAAGGTGAGATTCTGAGTCGTTGTTCTTTTCATCTCCCAGGGCTGGTGCTCACAATTCCAAAAACCCAGAAGCAGATAAACGGGAGCAGAGGACTGACTATATCTTTTAGTGCCTTCATTTCTATCTTTCCTATTCCATCCTGTTTTTCATGAGCCTTCATGCAGAATCCTATTTTCCTTTCCTGCAGATTTTCAGGAGTTGCTCAAGTAACAAAATAAAAATATATGTATATATTATGACATGATTATAACAATCTAACTAATTAACATGACCTTCACCTCATATCATTAGGAGTTTTGTTTTTTTAAATTTTAATGTTTTATTCACTTTAGAGAGAGACAGAGTGTGAGCAGGGGAGGGTCAGAGAGACAGGGAGATACAGAATCCAAAGTAGGTTCCAGGCTCTGAGCTGTCAGCAAAGAGCCCAATGCAGGGCTCAAACCCACAAACTGAGATCATTACCTGAGCTACAATTGGATGCTTAGCCAACTGAGTCACACAGGCCTTCCAGGACTTTAAATTTTGATTTTTGTTGAGAACATCAAAGATACATTCTCGTAGCAAATGTCCAGTATAATACACACATAATTATATGTATCTCCATCCTGTCTTGTAGATTTCCAGAATTTTATGCATACCTGAAATTTTGTACCATTTGACCCACTCTCTTACTATGCCTTCATTCAGCTCTTGGCAATCACAATTCTACTCAGCTGTAGGAGTTGAATGCTATTAGGTTCCAGATATAATAGAAATAATATAGTATTTGCCACTTTTGATGTCTTATTCCACTTAATATAATTTCTTCCAGGCTCACCTGCATTGTCCCCAAGGGAAGGATGTCCTTCATTTAAGGTTGAATTTTGTATCTATATAGATAGAGAGATGAGAGCTAGATAGATATAGATATCTACATTTAAATAGATATGGTTTATCTATACAATGGAATACTATATGGCAATGAGAAAGAATGAAATCTGGCCATTTGTAACAACGTGGATGGACCTCGAGGGTGTTATGCTAAGTGAAATAAGTCAGGCAGAGAAGGACAGATACCATATGTTTTCACTCATATGTGGAACAGGAGAAACTTAACAGAAGACCATGGGGGAGGGGATGGAGAAAAAATAGTTGGGGAGAGGGAGGGAGGCAAACCATGAGAGACTCTTGAATACTGACAATAAACTCAGGGCGGATGGGGGTGGGAGAGGGCAAAGGGGGTGATGGGCATGGATGAGGGCACTTGTTAGGATGAGCACTGGGTGTTATATGGAAACCAACTTGAAAATAAACTATTAAGAGAAACAAAAAAATAGACATATAGATGTATGATATATATGGCATTATTATTTATGATACGTAATATATTCTATGATATTCATTAAAAATTTTTTTGTCTTTAAATTTTACGTTTGATAGACAGGAACAGAGCGTGAGTGGGGAAGGGACAGAGAGAGAGGGAGAACAGAATCTGAAACAAACTCCTGGCTCTGAGCTGTCAGCACAGAGCCTGATGCGGGGCTCGGACCCCCGGATTGTGAGATCATGACCTGAGCTGAAGTCAGACACTCAACCGACTGAGCTATCCCTCTATGTTATTAATTTTTATATCATACATAATATTATTTATAGATGACATGTTCCATACATACACCTTCTAGAAAGCAGGGAAACGACAGGGTGATAACAATTTCTGTTTCTCAAATGATTGAACTTGAGAAAATGGTAACTCAAGTGTGGAGGAATTAAACTGATGATATATTGCTGATGAGAGTGTACTAAGTACAGGAAACTGGCATTTACTTATAAACTCACAACATTTTTTCTATCCTGTTTCAGAAAAAAAAAAAATAAAGGAAAACAACACCTTAAAGTCCCTGGTCTTTGAATCTAACCTTCCTTTCTGTATTTTTTAGTTCATCCATATTTCATTCCTGTGGTTGCAAATGTTCTTTTTCAATCCATAGATAAACAGAAGATGGCAAATGTGTCAGGCCCAGTACCTACTACTTCATGGTAACTGTGGGATGCCTAGTGGGCAACCCACAGGATATTATCGGGATTAAGTCACACCATGTATGTGAAGTTCCCTACAGGGGACACCATCAACTCACTGTAACAGGAAATTAGTGCGCAATCCATATTGCAGTGATTGATTTCTACATATTATTTTCCAAATGGAGATTGGTTCAGATATTAGTGTATTCCAGAATCTTCTTCCAGTAAACTTTAAAGTGCAATGAAAGCACGTGGTCCTGCAGGGTGGTGATGGTGGTCTGAGCTGGGAATCAACAGTTAACTCACAACAGTGGAACCTACGTGGTATACTCTTCCCTGGACCTCAGCAGGAATTGTCTGTGTTAACATCAAGTGGTGGCTGTGGGGGATCAGGTGTGCTGAGCCTGCGTTTGTGCCACTAAACGTAGGCCTCAGGGAGCAGGATCAGCACTTACAAGGAACTGGTGAAAGATGCCAATTCACAGACCCCATTCCAAATTGTGGAATCACCATATCTTCTATGGGACCTGGAACACCAAACGATTTATATGCACATGAAAACTTGAAAGCACAAACCGCCTATCAGCCTGGGTTTACAATAAAGATCCTATGGCGAGTTTTAAGAACCAGCATCACCTGTGCCTTCTGCCAGAGTCCTCTATTGGTCAGGATGAGAGCATCGGTGCTGCTTCAACTATGAGCTCCAGGAGATTCTCAGGTGAGGTCAGGGTTAGCAAGAGGATTCACAGACGTCTCTGGAAGGTCTGTGTCTGGCTTTCAGTAGAAGAGACAATGACAGTCTGTTGGGCATGGACTTGGAAGGGGCAGGTGAGGGCAGCCCAGGTTCCCCGAGGTGTGGCAGGATGTGTGGCTGTCTGTAGGAGGGGAGGACATCTGAAACCGGGAAGGAGAAACTCACAAGGAAGTCACCATGCAGAAGCTCCATTTTTTCTAAATCTTTCCTGTGACAGAGTCATTGAGAGGGTGAGCTTTAGAGCATTTCAGGATTTTTCTGCCTCTGAAGTGATGAGAGCAGGTGAAGAGGCTATGCTGAGGCCTTTAAAGGCCTACAGGTGTGATTTCTCCACAAAATGTCACCCCAGAAAGCACTGGAGAGCAGAAGGGAAAGGAAGAAATGGCTACTTCTCAGGTAAATTTTGACTTGACTTAGCCAGGAACTGTGTCCTCATTTCCTAGTGAAATACTGTGCATTTACAACTTGCAAACCTGACTTCTCTATATCTGCAGGTCTTGCCAAGCAGATTTGTTTTGGACTAGTCAGATTCAGCTCTTTAGAACATTCCTGAGTTACATCTCTGGGCTCTCTCTCCATTTTCTATGACAAGGCTGTCTATACAGCATGAGGAATTCCTGTCATGAATTTATCACCTGCAAATTATTGAAAATAACCATTTGGTGACAGATCTATATGGGGATGTGTTGGAGACCCCAGTAAAGGTCAAGATTATATCCTTAAGTCCTGTCTGGGTGTGGCATGAGTCTATGCAAACTAGATTAAGTAACATGAACAACTAGGGGCTCATGGTTGCTTCAGTCAGTTATATGTTGGACTTTTGATTTCAGCTCATGTCATGATGTCACAGTTTTGAGTTCAAGCCCTGTGTCAGGCTGCTCACTGTCAGCAGAGTTTGCTTGGCATACTCTTATCCTCTCTTTCCCCCCTCTGCCATACACTCTCTCTCTTGCTCAAAATAAATAAATAAATAAATTTAAAACAAAAAGAACATGAATAAAGACATCAGATGGCTATTTGGCCCTGAATAAGACAGCATTCTGAAAATTTGGCCGTGAATAAGACAGGGTTCTGGAAAAGAGCCTTGCTATCTAGATTGTTTCAAAGCCATACTATTTAAAATACATTGAAAGGGTGCCTGGGTGACTCAGTGGTTAAGAATCTGACTTTAGCTCATGAGATCTCATGGTTCATGGGTTTTACCTCTGTGTCAGGCTCTGTGATGGCAGCTTGGTGCCTGTTTCAGATGTGGTTTCTCTCTCTCTCTGCCTTTCCACTGCTCTGTCTCTCTCTCTCTCTGCCTCTGTCTCTCTCAAAAATAAAGAACATTAAACAATTTTAATAAAATAAAATACATTGAAGACAATAGGACATGGGAGGAGTCTGTGGCTTGAAATTTGTCCTAATCTTCTATATTTTCATGATTGGTATCCTATTAAAATTGGTAGGGTGTTTTTTTTTTTTTTTTACATCCTTTGGGAACTCTATCACAATAATGATGAGTTTTTCTACATGCATGAGGCCACTGATACCAATTTGTCTCATTACAGCTGATGTTAACATTATTCATGTGGATCAGGGTCTCTCTGAGAGATTCTCCCAAAAAACGAATCTCTCTCCTTATTTACAGGGGATTCTAGCCTTTGCCAATAAAGATTTTATATTAGTCCTGGACCTCCTAAGTTGCAATTTTATTTTGTACAGTATGGATGATATATTCTCCCATTATGCTGTTTTAAATTTTCAGCAAAAGGAAACCAGTATCATATAATTACTATATGTTCATGGTCTTAAAGTGCTATACTGTGACTTGGCACAAATGACATCATTTCAAGGAAATAATCAGGCATTTTTCCGTGTAAGGAAGTATTCATGATGTTTTATCTTGACTTAAACCTTCCCCTTCCCTGAGGTTCTCTGTTGCCTTCACTGTGAATTAGTGATAATTTAGAATCTACATGGCATAGGATAGTGTTGCCCACAGTTTCAAATCTGATATGTCTTCCTTATTTTTGATTCCATAGTACTTAGACGTGGAATTGAGGGAGCTGAATATTGAAAAGTCTTACTATGTGTTCCAAAGAGACCAAGAGGAAACAACATTTGGAGAAAGAATTCTCTATACACTTCTGTAATGTGTCCTACTCTCTACTGAGCAGAGTGCTGGATTTGAAATTGCAGATTTTCCAGCCAGGGTCGTGTATTTTGCTATCAATAGGTCTTGCTGCCTCTAGAGTAGATCTGGTCATGTAAAAGGAAAGAGCCCTGTCACATGAAGACAAAGGAGAGAGGAAACACACACCCAGGTAAGTGGGAATGAATAAAGCAGATGACACAGTGAGAAACCAAAGTTAATGGAGAAAACTCAATCTTAAAAT
>PISW01012957.1:0-29056 GCA_004023785.1 Mungos mungo | reverse complement strand
CTTGCTCACGAAGATCTAACTTCCGCCTCTGCTATGCCAAAATCATTGTCTTGAATTTAAACGCCTAAGATACCTTCCTTCCTCATATGATTAGCATCTAAATCACCTACATCAATCACTGTTGATAAAGGTAATGCACGAGGCTTCTGCAAATCTATGTTCTGGGAAATTTTTTCATAGCAAAGAAATTTGTCATCAGAAGTCATTGTCTAAGGCAAATGTCACTTCTGTGCTATTCCCCGTACACTTACCCATAAATAAAGCTGAGTCTCAGTCAGAGCAGGGATACCTGCCTCGTGACCAGAAAGAATCTCATGGCTCTGTAGTCCCTCTCTCGCCGATGCCATCCATCCTTCAGGGACCCCTGGAGAGGGTGGAGTGTGACTCGGACAAGTGGCGCTTGAACAGGTCCCTGAAGGTAAGCCTTTCTCTTTAAGTCTTTGTCATTGCCTTAGGCGAGATGGTTAGGATTCCACCATAGGGTGCCACTGACTCCCCGACATAAGATAAGTAGGGTTAGTTGGTGGATAAGAACGGAACTGTTTGTGAGAAGGTATGGGCCATAAAGAGTCTAAGCAAGGGAAACTCTTTATAGATATAATACAGAACATGCTAACAAAAAAAGGGGTAAAGGTATGCCCTCAGAAAATTGCTCGACTTTTACGTTTTGTTCAAAAACAGTGCCCGTGGTTCCCTGAGGAAGGAACTTTCAGCCTAGATACATGGAATCGGTTTGAGGATGATATTGTACAACAGGATATTTCACAAGAACCTCAAAAGGTCCCGGTCACAGTTCTTTCTGTATT
The DNA here is from genome assembly GCA_004023785.1 of Mungos mungo. NCBI lineage: Eukaryota > Metazoa > Chordata > Mammalia > Carnivora > Herpestidae > Mungos > Mungos mungo. Next base: position 28,250 of record PISW01012957.1, on the reverse strand, counting down.
GACGGTTAGATAGGGGATGTTAGACCCCTCAAAAGAGAATTTTGGAGTCTTCAAGCCCACAGCCCCTCCAAATGATAACAAGGTGGACTCAGGGACTGTCTTCCATGCCACCACTATGAAGGTTTCAAATTTAACATAAAAAATTTGGCTTTCCCCATTCAGACTGCAGGGACTTTGCCTCCATCTGGGCCTCTTCCTCCCATGCCACTTTCAAAAGGAGTAGGTCTCAGAGCCGCCGTTAAAGAGGCCGCAAAAGAGGAGATACAGATTTTGTTTGCTGCTCCCCCGTTGCTCTAAAGTTACAATTTGATGGTGACCTTTCTTGGGAACCTCTTCCCTATAATATTGTTAAGGAACTAAAAACTACCTCTGCCGAATATGGGCTGCCCGTGTCCTATACAGTCATATTGCTAGAGGCCCCAATATCCCGTTGGATGACACCTTAGGACTGGATTCAGGTTGCAGGAGCATGCCTGTCAGGAGGCCAGTATCTGCTATGGAAAGCAGAATATGATGAGTTAGCTGGAAAAGAGCAGCAGTAAATAAAAAGATGAATAGAGACATTACCCTCAGGAAACTTCTGGGTGAGGGTGATTTGGACACTGCTCAAGCTCCAATGTATCTTGACCAGGACACGTTACAACGGGTCACTGATTGTGCTGATAACGCATGGAGACCTTTGTCAGTCGCAACAGGCAGGGAGGGCCGCTACCATGGGAGAAATCCAACAATGATCAGATGAAAGCTATAAGGATTTTTTTTCTAGACTCATACAAGCTGTTTAGAAGAGTGATAACTAGTGTTCAGGCCGTGGACGTTCTCATTAAACAACTAGCATTTGAAAATGCCTTTTCTGCTTGCCAGTATTTTTACAGCCTATGAGAAAAACAGGCACCATAACTGATTATGTCAAACTGCGCAGAGTAAGTCCAGCCTTTATCCAGGGCCTGGCTATTGCTGCAGCTTTAAAGGGAGAAACAGACCCTCAATATGTCAGGTCCTTTCTTACAGTGGTCAGGAGGTACAAAGAGCAAAAAACCTTCCTCAAGGTCTAATTGCTATTGTGGGCAAGTGGGGCATGTCAGTAGAGGCTGCCCTAGGTAAAAAGCAATTACCTCCCTGCCAAGTGCACCTGTTCCTCAGGTGATCAATACTAACAACATGCCCAGAACTATGTGTCCTAAGTTCAAAAGGGCTTTCACTGGGGACGAATCTCCAAAAATCTCAGGACCAGGGAAACAATTTGAGGGGCCAGCCCTGGGCCGACACTAATTGGGGCAACATCCCTCAGCCTTCACAGTCGGTTCGCCAATTTCGATCAGTCTCCGAGCTCTATAGGGCAACCCCAGGTAGTGCAGGACTAGACTTCCCTTCCACCACCAGCACAATACTAATGCATGATTCACCTCCTATAACTATTCCCACCGGTATAAAGGGGCCCCGGCCCTCTGGGATAGTCGGACTCATATTGGGACAGAGCTCCATCTCCCTTCAGGGAATCACTATAACCCATGGGGTTGTTGATGCTGATTATCAGGGAGAGATCAAGGTGTTGGTGTCTCCTCTTTTTTTCACCAAGCACATTTTTAAGGATCAAAGAATTGCCCAGTTACTATTATTACCTTATTATCACATAGGAAAGGATGCCTCTAATGCCCCCAGAGGAGGATGCGGCTTTGGGTCTAGCGATAGGGCCTTTTGGATACAGGAGATTAAGGCTCCAGATCCACTAAAGTATTACAGATTCAGGGAATCCCTATTCAAGGACTCCTAAACACCGGACCAGATGTCTCCTGCATCGCAGGAAAAGATTGGCCTCAGCATGGCCAACTCTAAATGCGTCTGCTACTCTTGTGGGTATAGGACAGGCTTCTAATGTGGCAAAAAAAAAATTAAAAAAAAAAAAAACCAACTCTCAAATTCTAAAATGGTCAGATGAGGGACAAAACTCAGGGACGTTTTGTCTTTATGTTCTTCCTACCATCCCCTTTTCTTCATTGGGACAAGAAATTTTATCCCAAATGGGAATGTAACTTTACTCCCCAGGTGACAAGGTCGCTAGTCAGATGATACAAGTGGGCTTCATCCCAACAAAAGTTTAGACAAGACACAACAGGGTCTAATAACTCCCGTGAATATAAAACCCAAATTGGTCAAAAAAGAGATTGGCTATCTAGGTTCGTAGAAGGGGCCATATTTTCTTTTCCTGATGACCCAATAATCTCGAAGTCAGGTGCTCCTGTTTGGGTAGAACAATGGCCCTTTACTTCTGACAAAATAGCAGCAGCAAGACACCTTACAAAACAGCTTAAGGATGGACCTATCGAGCCTTCCAATAGTCCATGGAATTCTTCCATTTTTGTTAGTAGAAGAAAATCAGGTAAATGGAGATTGTTGCCAGATCTGAGGGCAATAAATGCCACTATGGAAAGTATGAGCTCTTTTCAACCAGGGAGCCCATCCTTTGTGGCAGTGCCAGAAGGTTCTCAAGTAATTGTGATAGATTTACAAGATTGTTTCGTCAACATTCCCCTTTATCATGAGGATTGCCAGAGATTTGCCTTTAGTCTGCCTTCTGAAAACTTTAAGCAGCCTTATCCAAGGTATCGATGGAAGGTCTTGCGACAGGGAATGAAAAATACCCCTTCACTTTGCCCAAATTGGTAAATCTGGCCCTTGAACTGGTCAGACAGGCTTATAATGGCCTCTACCTCATTTATTCTATGGATGACATACTTTTGGCTGATCTTGATGGACCAATGCTCCAAGAAATCCTAATGGAAACTAGGTTCCCTGCTGTAATTTTGTCTAACACTAGCCCAAAGAAGATTCAAGTGGAACCGCCCTTTAATTACTTGGGCAGGATACTTAACAACAGTGACCCCTCTACCTTCAAAACTAAGAAAACACCATTTAGTCTCCCTATATTGTTCTTGAAAACTTTTAGGGGTCATTAGTTCGATTCGGCCCTACCTAAAAGTTACTACATCAGTTCTGAGGCTTCTTTTTGACATCCTTCAAGGAGATCCCGATCCCAAATCTTCATAGAGTCTCACATAGGAAGCTGAACAGGCCTTGCGTAAGGTCAAAGAGGCCATCAATCATCAAACTTTATCCAGGGTGGACTATCAAAACCCTTGGTCTTTAATTCTTCTGCCCACCAAACACACCCCTACTGGGTCTCTTTGGCAGGATGTGCCCTTAGAATGGATTCACCTCTCAGCTACTCCTAAAAAGGTTATGTCATACCCTGCCTTAATGGCCACCTTTATGACCATGGGACATAGGCGAAGTAATGAATTATTTGGACAAGATATGGCTCTTATAATTGTTCCTTACACTAGAGACAAATTAAACAACTTAAAACAGCGAGGATTGGCAAATTGCTATTGAAGGATTCATGGGAGAAATTGGGTTTCACCTTCCTACTAAACCAATTCTTCATTATCTGAAAATTCATCCCCTTAAATTCCCAAACAACACAGGTATGAGCCCTTACCCCAGACAGCCACTTTTGTTTTTACAGATGTTTCCCTTAATGTAAAGGCTGTTACTATTATTGATGGTCATTCCCGTGTTCAAGTCACCAAGGAGACTTCTGCTCAACGAGCTCCATTAATGGCAGTCATTTCTGCTTTTGCCCATTTGACTGAGGTTCCTTTTAACTTGTATACGGACTCACGTTCTATAACAAGGTTGTGTCCCCACATTGAGACAGCCTCTCTTCCCGAGTTTCGATCCACAAGTGTTCCCCTGCTTCACTAACTTCACAAAGACTCACCCACCTCCGAACTCAGTCTTTTTTCCTTTGGCACACTGGAGCTCATAGTAATTTGCCAGGCCCCTTATCTCAAGGAAATCATCAGGCTGATTTCACTTACTAGGGCTGCTGATTCTTCAGCCCTGGAAGAAGCCCGCTTATGCCATGAATTACATCATCAAAGTGCTTCTGCACTCAGGCTCCAATTTAATATCTCTAGGGAAGCCGCTCGAGAAGGAGTCCACTTTTGTAAGTAATACGCCACTCATTTTCCAGCTATACCCTCTGGGGTCAGCCTAAGAGGTCTGAGACCCTATGATTTATGGTTAATGGATACTACCTATGTACCATCCCTTGGAATACTGTTATGTTCATGTATGTGTTGATACATTTTCGCATATCGTCTTTCCTGCCCATATAGGCGAAGCTTACAAAGATGTATTTCAACATCTTTTCTTTAGCTTTTCCTATTTGGAGATTCTGAAAGCTATCAAACTGACAATGCACCAGCTTGCACTTCTGTCACTTTCAAAAGGTTTACTCCAACTTTCAAGACTTTTCTTACCACAGGAATTCTTTACAATCCCCAAGGAGAAGAAATTGTTGAGAGTGCGCATCAGATCCTAAAGGCTCAATGAAAAAATTACAAGAAGGGGAGTTTAAGGATAGCTGTCCACATCACATTCTCTCCCATGCTTTGTTTGTCATTAATAACCTAAATATAGATCTTACCAACTGTGATATGTGTAAGCATTGGAATCCACCTTTACAGAAACCTACGACTTTGGTAAGATGGAAAGATTTACTTTCTGGCCAATGGAAGGGACCCGGTGGTTTACTAACCTGGGGGTGAGGGCATGCTTGTGTCTATCTACAGGATGCAGACCGCCCCCTGTGGATTCTAGATGTCAAGCCCTCCAACTCCCCTCTCGGCCGCCTCCTCTGCCATTCCGGGCTATGGAGCCTGGAAAGAATGCAGAGGAACCATCAAATCCTGAACCCCCTGCCTCCTATAGACCCAGGAATAGTAAGGACACTCACACAGACCATGAGTGAGCTCTCCTTGCAGAAAGATTGTTCCCATTGCTGCTGCCGCCGCCGATTAGCCCGATCTATACGGGGCTCCACTCGTCCTTTATGGGGACAATTAAAATCCCTGACAGATGAGGCTATTGCCCTTGTTGAAACTCAGGGAGCTACAGTGACTCCAGCTACACTGTTTGTAGCTCTTCTTGCACTATTGTCTTCTCGGGCCCATTTGGGTTATGCCATTAAACAGCAGTATTGGGCTTCTATCCCAAACCGTCCTATGTTAAGGCCTGTAACGTGGGAAAATGAGCCTCTTTCTGTTTTCACTAACAATCTAGATCTACTCGGTGGCAGCACAGATGAGGAGTTCTTGATGCCTCAAATCAATCCTGATTTTTCCTATATCAGAAAATCCAGTTCTCCCATATATTTTTCTTATGATCATGCTCTTAAGGGATGCCCTCCTGTCTCTATTAAGGGCCTGTTACTGATTCTCCAGCTGAAGTTAATAGAATACAGGCATTTTGGTCTATATATATTTTGGCTCTGGGAGGTGGAGACCTTATTACAGACGAGGAACATTCCTTTCCTAAAAATTAAGTCACTGCAACAAGCCTCCTCCTTTCCAGACTCTTCCTAACGATAACTCAAATGATGTCTGGATACTCATTGACGTTAACAAGGGTTATCCTCGCTGGTGGTCTGCTATGTATCCTATGGGAATAGGTTATTATTTGATATACACTAAACAACGTATGATTGGTCTAATCCCATGCCCTCTGTTAACGATAGGTATTATGTAAAGAACTCACCCCTGGGGCGCCTGGGTGGCTCAGTCGTTTAACCCTCTGACTTTGGCTCAGGTCATGATTTCACGTTCGTAGGTTTGAGCCCTGCGCCAGGCTGTGTGCTGACAGCTCAGACCCTGGAGCCTCTTTGGATTCTGTGTCTCCCTCTCTCTCTGCCCCTTCCCATCTCATGCTCCATCTCTCTCTGTCTCAAAAAGAAATAAAACATTTTAAATAATAAAAGAAAAAAAACCTCACCCAGATACTGTTGGTCAGATACTCTTATACCTAGGCCCTTCTCAGTTAAAGATGGCACATTAATGAATGGTTCCCTCCTCTTCTGAGAACTACTATTGATGGCAGTCTCTTTAAACAAACTAACATTTGGCAGCTTGTGGCTGCAATGGGTCTTATTATACTGACCTGCCCAAATGTTCCTACCAATTATGCAGTCAAGCGCATATGCGTGTGCTCAAGTGCCCTATGCCTTCCTACATTCTAATATGACCCATGGAAGGTTTAGTGTCATATTGAAAATGGATGAAAGTTACTTTATTACATGTACAGGGTGTGTTCTAACCAACTGCATTTCTCCTGAGAATGGAATTCAGGTATTAGTGATATTAAGAGAACCTCCTTATGTTATGCTCCCTGCAATACTGAATTTACGTTGGTCTGAAATTATGGGTTGCAGGACATACAGGAGATCAATTATGCTCTCATATGTCTAGAGCAATTCATCGGAACTGTCATATTGGGCATTACGGCATGAATTGCCATCATAGGGTCTGTATCTGCTTCCACGGTCTCCCTTGTACAGGAGGTACCTACAGCTTAACCTGTTAACCAGTTGACAAAAATGTCTCTTTTGCATTGGCCACTCAGGAAATAATTGACAGGAAATTGGACACTAAGGTTAATGCGTTAGAAGAGATATTACTGTTTGTCAGAAATGAATTAAATTTTGTAAAATCTCGTTTGGCCCTTCAATGTCACAAGGAGTATACTTGGATCTGTGTTACTTCTCTCCAACATAATGGTACCATCCACACTTGGGAAAATATCCAAAATCATCTACTTGGTATTTGGAACCATTCTAATTTGAGCAGTGATGTCCACACACTTCACGAACAGATCCAGATGATTAATGCGTCCTCTACCTTTATCTCTCCTGCACAGATTGCAACCTCCTTTCAGCAAGGGTTACAGAATCTCTTTTGCTCTCAGGGGTTAATTTCACTCCTGACAAATGTTGGCATGGTGGCTGGAGCGTGGATGCTCATTTTTTGCCTTGTTCCTTGTTTCTTTAAAATAACTAATCAAGACTTTTACAGCGCAAACGTTGACCTACACCAACCTCATTTAAAAGTAAAAAAAGGAGGAGATGTTGAGAGACATTCTGAACTCACAAGTTGAGAATATTCTTTATGAGGTTAAGGCAGGTTTGCAAGACCTCCTGCATCATATGATGACCCATATCTACCCCCACTCCTTGTTTTTGCTTGAGCACCATCCCACAAGGCACCTTGTTGATTGCTATCAGGAGTGACTTGTCTCCTGATTCTGGTTCTAATCTATGCTGATTGCACCTTGTGCAGGATCTTATCATAGGAACTTCTTTTATGATCATGAGAGTAGACATTGCGTTTCTTGAGAATCCTGTTTTTCTTATTCTCCCCCTTAAGCAGAGAGACTATTGATTCCTGCTTACAAAAGAAGTAACTTCTGCCTTTGCTATGCTAAAAGCACTGTCTTGTATTTAAATGTGTAAGATACCTTCCTTTCCCATTTGATAAGCATCTAAATCACATACATCAATCACTATTGATAAAGGGTATGTATGAGTATTCTACAAATGTATGTTCTGGGAAATTTTTACATACCAAAGAAATTTGTCATCAGAAATCATGGTCTAAGGCAAATGCCAGTTCTGTGCTGTTTCCCATACACTTAAGCATAAATAAAGCTGAGTCTCAGCCAGTGGAGAGATACCTGCCTGTAAGTAAGAAAGGAACTTGAGGCTCTCTCACTTTCTTGCCGACACCGTCCATCCTTTAGGGAACCCTGGACGTGCTGGAACTGGACTCTGGCAGAAATTAAAATACTGACATATGCAACCAGTACTTATTCTAAAACAAGTTTGAATTTGTTAAAGCAAATTTACACCGACTTACTTACATAGAAAGTTAACATTTTTAACATTTTTACAAATAAGTGCTTTTTAGGAAGAAGCTGGATGCCACTGTGTTAAGTTTCCATTGCTTCTGATTGTACTCGTTATGAATGCCTTGAGCACTGCCTGTGCTAGAATTGGTACAAACTTGGAAACAGTTGCGTACATTTCATTTTTCGATAAGCCACGTACTCAGTTCTTGTACTGTGAGCTGTATTTGGAAGGCTCGTAGATAGGAGGATTTTGTTTTTCATAATTTCTGGTGGGTATTTTGTCATAGCCTGTCAGCCTATCATGCTTATAGCATTCTTTGGTTTAACAGCATCTTAACAATAGCCAAACAAAAAGAAAGAAAAAGAGTGGGGGGATCTCAGGTAACTCAGTCGTTTAGGCGCGCACCTCTTGATTTCATCTTAGGTCATATTCTCAAGGTTCTGGGATCCGTCTCCATGTGGTGCTCTGTGCTAACAGTGCAGAACCTGCTTGGGATTCTCTCTCTCCTTCTCTCTCCCCGTGCCCCCGCCCTCCCGCCTCACTTGCATGTGTGCCCGCGTCGTGAGAATTCTCTCTCTAAAAATAAATAAATAAATATCATAACAAAAAGACCAAACTTATGAATTGGTCATTGCCTCCTTTTTGAAGTGGTCATGAATTATCTCTTCAATGTCTCACTGTGCAATGTTGCTAGAGTTTGGCATCTGGATCTCAATCTGCAATTTCTAGAGATTCCCCTGACTCCCTTCCTGAAAATCAGAACGTTTATCTTCGAAGCCTCCCAAGAAACTTTTGCTTTTTTTTTTTTTTTTTTTTAGAAACTCTCTTTTTTGGTCCATAATTCTGCAGAATACAACTTGGCCAGTCAAACCTGTAAATTCTTTGTGTTGCTTGGGACTCACTTTATCTGGACCTCCTACTGGAATATAACCTCCTCAGGGAGTTTTAGTTCCCTGCTCTAGCATATGTAGGTGCTCCATATACTTTTAAAAATATAACAGCCATATTGAAATATAATTTACATCCCATGAATTCAGTAATTTTTAGTATATTCACAGATTCACATACATCACCCTAATTTTAGAAGTCTTCATCACCTCATTAACAAAACCTCATACTACCCACGAATCAGTCCATCCTGTCAGTTCCTGGCACCCTTAATTCTCTGTTTCTATGGATTTGCCTATTTTGGACAATTCGTATAAATGGGATCATACAATATGTATGAGGCCTTCTGTGTTTTATAGGTTTAGTTTTTCAGTTTTGTTCTTTTATTCCTTTCACCTTACTTTTTGTATATGGTATGAGGTAGGGATCTAACTTCATTCTTTTGTATGTGGATATCCAGTTTTGCCAGAACCATTTTTTGCAAAAACTATTATTTCCCTATTGAATTTTTCTGGCATTTTGTTGAACATTAGTTGACCATCTAAGGGCTTATTTCTGGATTCTCAGTTCTATCCCACTGATCTATCTGACTGTCTTTATGCCAGTGACACACACTCCTGATTGCTGTAGCTTTGTAGTACGTTGAAGTTGGGAACTGTGAATCCTTCAACTTTTTTTCTTTTCTTTCTTTTTTTCTTTTCTTTTTTTTTTTTTTTTTTGGTCTTTTTGGGTACCTTGTATTTCTATATGAATGTTAGAATCTGAAAAAGCAAGCAAACAAACAAACAAACAAAAAAACCCTCAGGTCTCCGAGTTCTAGAAATCTGTAATGTCTCTGGCAGATTTACCACACTGCTTTCCAGCTCCTGTTTGGCTCAGGGCTTATTCTCTGGCCGTGCAGTTTTGTACTCAATAGAGTGTTGTTTCCTGGGGGGCTCAGTTGGTTAGAGTCATGTGGGAAAATTTTATCAGTGAATGACCTGGTGAGATGTTAAAGGGTTAAAAGAAAATATATGATGACCTACTTTAGTAATAATTTATTTTCTATGTTAGAATTATTTTATTTCTTTCAGTGCCTTTACAGTGCATGGCTTTCAGAAAAAGAAGATTCAGTGAACTGGCTCTAAGGATCAAAGTGAAATGTTATCAAGTCTTCAAAAACTGGCTGTATGCATTTTTTAGCTTTCAAAACTTTTTTTTAAACCCAGTAGTTGACAGTAACCCCAATATTTTATCTCTTTTTTCTTTGCAGTTTTAAACCACATGCTCATTGTTTTGGTTTAAACCATAGTCTATTCAATTATATCATATTGTAAATTTTCACTAAAATAGGGACAGCTGTATTAACTTAAATGGCTTGGGCTGGTATAACAAAACGCCATAGACCGGGTGACATAAACAACAAACATTTATTGCTCACACTTATGGAAGGTGGGAAGTCCAAGATCATTGTGCCAGCAGATTTAGTTTTTGGTGAGGACCCTTTCCTGATTTTCAGACTGCACCTATTTACTTTGTGTTCCCGTGGTAGAAAAGAGAGGAAGTTCTGGTGATGCTTTCCCACCTTTATACTTTTTAGTTTAAATTTTAGTTAGTTAACATCAGTGCAATAGTAGTTTCACCGGTAGGATTCAGTGGTTCGTCACTACATACCACATCCTGTGCTCATCACAAGTGTCCTCCTTCATACCCATCTGCCATATAGCCCATCTCCTCTCTTTCTTAAATAAATTTTTTATATTGAGATGTAATTGACATATCACATTATATTACTTTCAGATGTACAGCATAATGATTCAGTGTTTGTATGTATTACAAAACGACCGTCATGATTAGTTAACACCCTCCCCCTCACACAGTTCTATTCTTTTTCTTGTGATGAGAACTTTAAAGTTCTATCCTGTTAACAACTCTCACATACACCTTATGTTATTAACTGTGGTCGTCATGCCCCACATTACATTCCCCAAACTTATTTATTTTATCAATGGAAGTTTGTCCCTTTTGACCAACCTTCACCCATCCCTGCCTCTGGCAAGGGCATGAACCCCAATGTGAGGTCTCCACCCTCATGATGTCATCTAAACCTCATAACCTCTTAAGACCCCACCTCTTAACACCATCACATTTTATGGATGTGTGTGAGAGTAGAGTTCAGCATGTTAACTTTGTGGGGACACATTCAGTCTATAACATCATGCCCGCTGACTCCCCAAATTCATGTCTTTGGCACATGCAAAATGCATGCATTCTATCTTATGAGTTCCAGAAGTCTTAACTGGTTCCAGAATCAGCTCTAGAGTATCAAGTCCAAGTTTCATCATCATCTAAATCAGATGTGGTTAGACTCCAGGTACCATTCATCCTGAGGCCGACTTCCTATCCCGCTGTGACTCTATGAAACCGAGCAAGTCATGTGCTTCCAAAACGTGTTGTTACATCAGGCATGGGACAGACCTTCCCCTTCCAAAAAGGAGAAAAAGGAAAGAAGGAAGGAATGACAGGTTTCAAATAGGTCTACAACATAGCATAGCAAGGAAAATTCCATTAGATCTTAAGCCTCAAGGATAATCCTCTTAGGACTGATGCTCTGCCCTCCAGGAGCCCAGGAGAAGCAGCGTCGCCACCAGGACCACACATGTTAGCCTTGTGTCTTCAGTTCTGCAGGGCACCACCTGTGTGGCCCTCTGCAGCAGCCTTACACACAGGCCTCTCTGCAGTGGCTCTGCTCCTGCCTTACTGGGGAGCAGCATCCTGCCCCACAGCCTGGAGGGCCAGCCCCACTCATTGGAACCCAGGAGGCACTGGCCCTGCTCTCTGGGCCTGTGGTGGGGGTGGAATCTCTTATGTCTCGAAATCACCTATATCATTCGTCACTTTTCTGGAGGAATAGCACATGTTGGACAGCCTTCCTTTATTCTGTACATTTTTCTCTGTTTCCTTTCGTCTTGGCTGGCAGTTGTTTCTGTTGGTATAATTCCATCTCCCATCCTGGCTTCTGTTGAGATGGCTGACTAGGTCTCTGGTTCCCACCCACACTGATCTTCACAAGTGGTCAGTCAGCCATATCCTTAGTGTTCTCTTCTGAACACATCCTCTCTTTTTTTGGACTATGGATATGCTGAGGATTGGCCACATCTTTAAATTCTAGTGCCTTTATGCCAAATGATTATTCTTTATTTCATTCCCCTCTTCGCACATTTTGCCATGAGCAAGAGAAGTCATGCCACTTTGCTTAGATATCTCCTCTGCTAAATAATCAATTTCATCGCGGGAGTTCTACCTTCCTCAAAATGCTTGAACATGAGTGTGATTCAGCCAAGGTCTTTATCACTTTATAACTAGCATCATGCTTCCTCCAATTGCCAAAAACATCATCATCATTTTCATTGAGACCTCATCAGAATGACTGTTACCACCCATATTTATACTAATATTTTTTCCATTTTAATTTCTGTATTCTTTGAAAACAGGACACCTTCCATGTCTCTTTCTCTGAACCTACACCAGAATTGCCTTTAGAATTCTGTTCATGGCAATCACCACTTTTTCTTTTTCATCCTTTTTCTTTTTTTTTAAATTTACAGTATATTGTCAAGTTCGTTTTCATACAAGACCCAGTGCTCTTCCCCACAAGTGCCCTCCTCCATGTCCATCACACCCCTTCCCCTTTCCCCCGTGCCCTTCAGCCCTCAGTTTGTTTTCAATATTCAAGTGTCTCTCATGATTTGCCTCCCTCCCTCTCCCTAACTCTTTTTCCCACCCTTCCACTCCCCCAAGGTTCTGTTACCTTTTTCCTGTTTGACTTATGAGTGAGAATATATGATATCTGTCCTTCTCTGCTTGACTTTGCTTAGATATCTCCTCTGCTAAATAATCCATTTCATCGCATGAGTTCTACCTTCCTCAAAATACTGGAACATGAGTGTGATTCAGCCAAGGTCTTTATCACTTTATAACTAGCACCATGCTTCCCCCTGTTGCCAAAAATATCATCAGCATTTTCATCTGAGACCTCATCACAATGACTGTTACCACCCATATTTATACTAATATTTTGTCCATTTTAATTTCTGTATTCTTTGAAAACAGGACACCTTCCAGGTCTCTTTCTCTGAGCCCTTGCCAGAATTGCCTTTAGAAGTCCTTTCACGGAAATCTCCACTTTTTCTTTTTTGTCTTTTTTCTTTTTTTTAATAGTTTGTTGTCAATATGGTTTCAATATAACACCAAGTGCTCTTCCCCACAAGTGCCCTCCTCCATGTCCATCACATCCCTTCCCCTTTCCCCCATGGCCTTCAGCCCTCAGTTTGTTTTCAGTATTCAAGAGTCTCCCATGATTTGCCTCCCTCCCTCTCCCTAACTCTTTTTTCCCCTTTCCACTCCCCCATGGTCCTCTGCTACCTTTTTCCTGTTTGACTTATGAGTGAGAATATATGATATCTGTCCTTCTCTGCCTGACTTATTTAGCTAGCATGACACCTTTGAGGTCCATCCACATTGCTACGAATGGCCCGATGTCATTCTTCCTTATTGCCATGTAGTATTCCATTGTATAGATAAACCACGTCTTCTTGAGCCATTCTTCAGTTGATGGACATTTAGGCTCTTTTCATGATTTGGCTGTTGTTGAAAGCACTGCTACAAACATTGGGGTACATGTGCCCGTACGCATCAAAAGAGGAAGTCAGATTTGATAGTGTATGTACGTGTAGGGCATCCACAAAGACATGGAAACTCCAGGGACAGTCAGGCAATATGAGGCTTAATTGGGCCGAGGGGAGGAGGTTGGGGGTCTGAGGACACCACAGGGAGAAAGACCATTAGGAAGGAGGTGAAGGGAGTTCTTTGGAAGACACGGGTACCCTGTTAGGTAGAGAAGTTTCTTAGGCAAAGAGGAACCTTTATTAATAGCTCTTGTCTTGGTAAAAGCAGGCAGTTGAGGGGAGATAAAGAGCTTTTCCAGAATCTGCTGGTTTCGGATTGCTTTTAACTCAACATGATGTGTATGCCTCAGTGGCCCATCTTGAGGCTGCCCGCTTTGGTCTCTATAAAAGCATGGAACCCTCTTCCTCTTCCTAGGAGCTGCCCTTGCTGTTTGAACAGAATCGGGGTGGACGGTTTGCCTGGGAACGGGCCCTAGGGTGTCACAAGAGCCTGCTTCCCACTGACATGAATAAATGCTAGAAGGAATTTTGTTTGTTTCCTCATCTACCTATTCTTTTTCTTCCTTCCTCTCTGCTTTCTGACTTTCCTTTCAAGTTCCTGAGATCAAATCTGGTTCCTAAGAAACATCAAAGGGAGCCTGAGGCAGAGGCCTCTCAGGGTGTCCCCGGAAGCCTGCGTCTGTCTGTCATGTGGGACAGAATGACACCCACACGGGCCTGCTTTCTCCCTTGCTGCTTCTGGTGGCCATCGCAGGTAGGAGGCCATACCCGGGAGCGGCTAGCATCACACAGGAGCTTCCTGTCTTTGGCTTAAACAACTCAGAGCAGCTTGGAATGAAGGTGCCCTGTGCTTGCTTTGCAGCAGAATCCTTTTGCACATAAAAGGCATGCATGCTTGCGTGGTTTTTTGGAAACAGGAATTTTCTTTTAAAAATTTTTAATGTTTTCTTTTTCTTTCTTTTTTTATTTTTTTATTTTTAGAGACAGAGGGAGACAGTTCGAGACATCGAATCTGAAGCAGGTTCCAGGCTCTGAGCTGTCAACAGAGAGCCTGACGCGGGTCTCGAATGGAAGACCTGTGCCGAAGGGGACTCAACCGACTAAGCCACCCGGGTGCCCCTGGAAACAGGAATTTAAACAGTTGTTTATTATCATGACTATTTTTGAAAAGATAAAGTCACATTTCACATATATTAGGAAAAGTTAATTTTCTTTTAATGTTCATTATTTTTTTGAGAGAGAGAGAGAGACAGAGCTTGAGCAGGGGAGGGGCAGAGAGGGAGGGAGACACAGAATCCAAAGAAGGCTCCAGGCTCAGCTGTCAGCACAGAGCCTGAGGCAGGGTCGGAACCCATGAACCATGTGATCATGACCTGAGTGGAAGTCACGCTCAGGTAACTGAGCCACCGAGGCACCCCATCTGAAAAATTTATCTATATCTTTAAAATAATCATTTAGGAGATCTTTTTGGAGAGCAAATGACCACGCTTTCTTTTATACTAAATCTTTATTTTCATATATTCTGCTTGCCTTCCATGGACAGGATATGAATTCACTGGTGAGCAGCAATTCTGGTAGTCTGTGCCCTGGCTAGGCCAGCTAGGGCCCCTTTGAATTTACTGAGGACTGAGGGTAGAGATACTATGATGAGAAAAACTGATTTTGTGTCCAGGGTTTATCAAAATGTGGTGAAGCCATAATAATGCTTACGTGTGTTAAAAAAAATTTTTTTTTCAACAGAGTAAATGTAAAGATCTAGTTAGCTTTGTTCCGGGCTTCGTGAATTGGGCAGAGTCCCTTGTAGTAGACAGAAGGGAGCTCTAAGGGGCTGTACAAAATGGAAGGATTTCATGGGCAGAAGGAGGCAAGGTCACCTTCCCTTCGAGGAAGTCAGGAAGTCTCATCAGGTAACGGTCTGACTCTTGATTGTGGTTCAGGTCATGATCTCAGGGTTTGTGGGCCTGAGCCTGGGGGCTCTGTGCTGATTCTCATCATCTCAGGCATACTCATCTCTTTTCTTTCAGCTGCTTGGGCTCCTTCTTTGTCTCAAAATAAAGAAACTTAAAAGATAAATAAATAAATTAAATTAAATGCAGTTTTATCTGCACCCAGACCAGAATGCCTAGTGGGTTTGGCTCAGGAGTCTGAAGCAGCTAAATTGTTTTTTTCAGTTAGTTTATTTATTTTGAGAGGGAGCTCAAGCAGGAGAGGGCCAGAGAGAGGGAGAGAGAGAATCCCAAGCAGGCTCCACACTGCCAGCCCTGAGCCCTACATGGGGCTCAAACCCCTGAACTGTGAGATCATTGTGTAAGCAGCTGGTCACTTAACAGATGGAGCCCCCAGGCCCCCCAGGAAGCAGCTGAATGATTATTGCTGCTGTAGAGTATCCAGGGGCTACTGCAGGGAATGCTGCCACCGGCAAAGCCCTGTCACTCCTCAGAGATTACTAATGTTTAGGCACTCTTCTGTGTTTATCCCAAATCCCTGCTTTTTCATTCCTTTTTGACTTTTCCTTGGGCTTCTTCCATTAGTTAAAAATTCCTGAGTTCCTGAGCCCTGGTAAAGTTATTTATAGTTTGCCTGTCTTCCCTCTCCATTGACACAATGCTGACGATGATTTCGTTGATTTGTCACCCATCATGGGGGGCCTGCTACCTTCACAGAGCATGCTGGGACTGCGGAGAAGGTCGGAACATGGGTGCGCATTCTCTGGTCTTTGCACGAGCTGCCTTGAGTGAGTCTTAAGGAGTCTGAAGTAATCAGGGCAACTTGGCCCCACAGACGAAGGTCATTGCTGGAAACGGTCTCAGACTTCTTTATTTATCATTCAGGTCTCTGCTGAAGGCATGTCTGTCTATACAGACCATGGAGGTGAGTTGTGCAGCTACCCCAGGAGTTTCTGGAAGTCTCTTCCTTGATTGAAAACTGCTTTAAGCTTTGTCAAGGCTTCTGCTTTGGAAAGTTCTTCTCAGCCCCTTGCTGCAGGATCACAGCCTTCCTTCCGCACAGTGGTTTCCCTGACACACTTCTCCAGGTGGGCATTTCGCTGCCTGGTGGCCAATGCCAGCCGGAACATGGTAGCTCCAGTGGGGCAGTCTGTTCACCAGGTGAGCTAACAGTTCTTCAGGGGAAACAAAGGGTGTCCTACCATATGTGTCTGAAAGAAATCTCTGGATTGGGTCTTTATTTAAAGGCCAGTCAGGGACATGGTGGTATCTTTACAAAGAAAGGCAATATTTTTCAGAGTAGAAGTGGTAGTTCAAGATTTTCTGTCTATTCTACACCCTTCATCATCTCTTGATATTAATTAGAGATGCCTTTTCTTAAATGTTCGGCTGGAGTGTTTTTTTAATTCTCTCTATATCTGACATGAAGCTTTTTGTTAGAATATAAAAGACAAAACTATTAAGGTAATTTGTAAAAAGTAGATTTGCATTGGAGAAAATGTCATTTCTGTTGAGTTAGTTTGTTGCTAGCTTATTCACTGGGAAAGATGTGTATCTATATTATCTAATTCCTACTAAATTGGAACAAGTAGACTTTCCTCTAGAGTCAGTCCACACTCAGCAGAGCCCAACTTGAGGTTCCATCTCACAGCTGTGACCTGTGTCAAAATCAAGACTTTGTCATTTTATTGACTAAGCCACATAGGTGCCGTGGCATTCAACAATTTTTTAAATGATTATTTATTTTATTTTTATGAGAGAGAGAGAGACCAACAGAGGGTGAACGGGAAAAAAGCAGAGAGAGAGGGGAACAAAATCTGAAGCAGGCTCCAGGCTCTGAGCTGTCAGTACCAAGCCTGTGTCAGGCTTGAACCCATGAACTGTGAGATCATGACCTGAGCCCAAGTCAGACACTGAACTGACTGAGCCACTCAGGTGCTTCAAACAATTCTTAAAAACCTATAATGATGATGATGTGTGTACAGGTGAAAGCCAAGATGACCACGTGCCTCCAGTTAGAAGTACTCTTTGTCACTACGAGGAAAGGGACAGTTTCCCTAACAGCCCTCACTAGGAAAAAGATCTCTTTCAACAAATAAAAGAGAATAAAAGTGAGTTTGCCCTTGGATTTCAGGGAATGACTAAATGCTGCCGAAGGTTCAGAGAGTCTCAGTTTCTGTCATTTTGTTGTGGAAGGGCCACCGCACTTGGAGCCCTGCACCACTGTGTCTGCAGGCCACTCGGTGGGGGTGAGGGTGGGGGTGGGGGCGGGGTAGCACAGCCCTGATACCTGCCCCGTTTGCCCACTGGGAACATTTGTAGCTCAGTATTTAGTCTGATTGAAGCTAGTTGTTACAGACCTGTATTGAGGACAAGTTTTTCTCTCCGTTGAGATTTCCCTGTCCATTGATCTATCATCAGAATCACCTGTGAGACTAAATAATTAGTTTAAGAACAGCAATAATAGGGTGTTAGGTTACCCTTTATAAGTGACTTCTGGGTGAGGCGCTCAGTGCTGCAAATAATGTAAGAGCAATGCACAGATGGGAAAGGAGGCCTGGAAGGTACTAGGTGCGGGTGGGTGGGGGCGGCCGGCGGGGCACAGCTAGGCTGTGAGATGACCCGGGGGACTTTCTGTAGGGGGCGCTGGCCGCCCATTGCCGACAGGATTCCTCACTAGAGAAAGTGGTGTTTGTAGGTGGGGCCCGTGGTCAGTGCGGTGAGGGACCTATGCCAACGCCATCTTTTCGCTCTCGGTGGAAAGTACGAGAATCACACAGGGGCCTCGGGGCCGCCTGCCGCCTGCCCCGCTGTGACCTGGCCTGGCTGCTGGAGGGCCGCCGCTGCTGCCTGCTGAGCCCCGGGGCGTGGGCTCCGTCGGGTCCCGTCTCACCTTTGTGCGCAGGTGGGCATCGCGGCCAGACGGCGGGGAGGCGCTGCTGTCCGGGAACGCGGCCTCGGGACTCTGGGGGGACCCCTGATGATGTCGGGAAGGACCCGCCCTTCCTCGGTGGACTGGGGGCCAGACGACTACTGGGAGCCTGGACCCGAGCCTTTCAGCGCCCCGGACGGGCAGGAGCCCCGGGAGTGCGGGCGCGCAGGCGAGCCTCTAGCCCTTCTCGCTGGGCCAGCCCTCAGGGGGCGCAGCTGCTGAGCGAGCCTGCAGGGACCCCAGACCCCAACCCCCCTCCCCCCCAGCAGGCTGTTTCCCGCCCTGACGACTCCACCTTCAGGACAGGAATTGGGACAGGAGACTTCTCTGCTCCGGGAACCACCCAGAGGAGCTCTGGAGACGAGGTGCGCCTGGGTGCTGGATTCGGAGGTGTCAGCAGGACTACTGAGGTCGCGGGGCGTCAGTGCGGGCTGCGGAGTCCTCAGAGGTAGTTGTCTCCGGGCCCCTGGGTGGCTCTGTTGGTTAAGCATCTGACTTGGACTTGGGCTCAGGTCAAGACCTCGGGGGTTGTGATTTCTCTCTGTGCTGACAGCTTGGAGCCTGGAGCCTGCTTCAGATTCTGTGTGTCTTCCCCTCCCCCCTCACATTCTGGGTCTCTCAAAAAATAAACAGAAAGAAAAACAAAAAACAAAAAAGGAAGTGCCTCCTAAGGGCACCTGCTTCCAGGGCCAAGCGCCTTACCTGTTAACAGAACATCCGCTTCCTCTGCTGATCCTTAGGCCAGGCCTGCAATAAAACAAACCCTTCACCGAATGATGACTTGGTGCTTCTCCCTCCAGGGGCCTCTGCCTGTATCTCAGGGGAATGATGATTTTACAGACGCCCCCAGAGCCCACATACTCAGCACATGGTCATCACAAATGGAGTTGTTTCAGCAAACCGGGACCTATTAACTAACCCAACTGCAGTCACTCTTCCCCAGGACTGAGCTTAAAGATCATTCTGGAATGTCCACATCTGCACAGTGAGATCATCCTTTTGTTCCCCAAAGGGAGGCAATCTTGCCTGAAATAATTCTGCTTTGGTTCATTATAATTTCCTAGTCCTGCATTTCAAACCTTTTCCTTTCTGTAACCCTTTGGGGCTCCTTTCTCCTGCCACATAGGGTGCTGCCCGATTCATGCATCTTTCAATAAGGTCCATTAGGTCCAAAACCTTACTCAGTTGAATTGTTGTAATGTAGCAGATTTGGCAGAGGAACGTTGGGATCTGAACTCCACTTCCGAAGGCATTCAGGGACAAGGAGAAATGCAGGCGTGGCACCTGGGAGCCTCTGTCTGACTTGTCTTTGTCGCCTTTCCCAAGGACCCTGGATAAGTTCCTCCAGTTCTGGGCTCTGCCCTCCTTGCCCTGAGTTCCCGATCTCACTTGCTTTCCAACGTTCCCCATTTGTCTGAAATCGCTAGTTCCACACGGGTGACTGCTGGCAGTGTGGACCGCAGTCCCCCACGTGACTGGAAACCCCGGTCCTCGGTTCTGTCTCCAGAGTCCACATTGGACACTGCTTTTGGCAGCCGGGTCTCCGTTTGTTGGGGTCCTGCTGATCCAACCCCTTCCCCGTCCCACATCCAAGCTGGGAAATGTTGGAGGTGCGCTCGGGGATTCTCTTGGCCAGGACGTAGTAACGTCACTTGGTGACTGCATGTTTTCAGGGCCCGCAGGCTTGCTGGTCCTTGTCGAGGAAGGCTGACTGGGAGAAAAGGGCTCCCTCGATTCTGAAGAGTTAGGCACATGACGTCTGGCACACCTGCTTATTTTACGTCAAAGGACTGCAGTCCCAGGGGCTAAAGCCATCTCTACAAATGGCAAGATCTGATTAAAACCACCTAGAGGGCGCCGGGGTGGCTCAGTTGGTTAAGCCTCCGACTTCGGCTCAGGTCATGATCTCATGGTTCTTGGGTTCGAGCCCAACATTGGGTGTTGTGCTGACAGCTCAGAGCCTGGAGCCTGTTTCAGATTCTGTGTCTCCTCCTTCTGCCCCTCCATTGTTTGCACTCTGTTCTCTCTGTCTCAAAAATAAATAAACATTAAAAAATAATAAATAAAACCACCTAGAATCACAGTAGCAGTTAGGAGGAACCTTCTAGGTATAGATCACTTGAGAAGTGCACGTGGCAGCACGGATTCCCATATGAAGCAAACCAGCTGGGCTGTGTATTTGAATTGGCAGACGCCTCCACAAAGGTTCAAAATTCCCATGTAGGCTGTGCCGCCGGAGCGCTCCCTCGCAGGTCCCCGCCCCGCCGCGCCGCGCCATGGTCCCGGTCCCGGTCCCGGTCCCCACGCGCGCCTCCGCCCGCTCCGCGATGAGGGTCCTGGGTGGGCGCTGCGGGGCGCTGCTGGCGTGCCTTGTGCTCGTGCTCCCCGCATCCGAGGCAAACTTTTTGTCAAAGCAGCATGCTTCTTCACAAGTTCTGGTTAGGAAACGCCGGGCAAATTCAATATTTGAAGAAACCAAAGAGGGTAATCTGGAAAGAGAATGCATTGAAGAACTGTGCAATAAGGAAGAAGCCAGGGAGATCTTTGAAAATAACCCTGAAACGGCTTATTTTTATCCAAAATACTTAGATTGTCTTGGCTCTTTCCGAGCTGGATTGTTCACTGCTGCACGTCAGTCAACCAATGCCTCCCCTGATCTAAGGAGCTGTGTCACTGCCATTCCAGACCAGTGTCGTCCTCCACCATGCAATGAAGATGGATATATGAACTGCAAAGATGGCCAAGCTACATTCACTTGCATTTGTAAATCAGGTTGGCACGGAGACAAGTGTGAATATGATATAAATGAATGCAAAGATCCCTCAAACGTGAGTGGAGGTTGCGGCCAGATATGTGATAATACACCTGGAAGTTACCACTGTTCCTGTAAAAGTGGTTTTCTTATGCTTTCAAATAAGAGGGATTGTAAAGATGTGGACGAATGCTCTTTGAAGCCAGACATTTGTGGCACAGCTGTGTGCAAGAATATCCCAGGATACTTTGAATGTGAATGTGCTGAAGGCACACATATAACCCCACATTAAAGTCTTGTGAAGATGTGGATGAGGGCTCTGAGAACATGTGTACTCAACTTTGTGTGAATTACCCTGGAGGTTACTCCTGTTATTGTGATGGGAAGAAAGGATTCAAACTTGCCCAAGATCAAAAGAGTTGTGAGGCTGTTCCAGTGTGCCTTCCCTTGAACCTTGACAAAAATTATGAATTACTTTACTTGGCAGAGCAGTTCATAGGGGTGGTTTTATATTTAAAGTTTCGTTTGCCAGAGATCACCAGATTTTCAGCTGAATTTGATTTCCGGACCTATGATTCAGAAGGTGTTATCCTGTATGCAGAATCTCTTGACCACTCATGTTGGTTCCTGATTGCACTTCGTGATGGGAAGATTGAAATTCAGTTTAAAAATGATTATACAACCAAAATCATAACTGGAGGCAAAGTTATTAATAATGGTCTGTGGAATACGGTCTCTGTGGAAGAATTAGAATACAGTATTAGTGTAAAAATAGCCAAAGAAGCCGTAATGAATATAAATAAACCCGAAAGCCTTTTTAAGCATACAGATGGATTTCTAGAAACTAAAGTTTATTTTGCAGGATTGCCTCGGAAGGGGGAGAGACCGATTAACCCTCGTCTAGATGGATGTATACGAGGCTGGAATTTGATGAATCAAGGAGCTTCGGGAGTAAAGGAAATTATTCAAGAAAAACAAAATAAGCATTGTCTTGTCACTGTGGAGAAGGGTTCCTACTATCCTGGTTCTGGAGTTGCCCAATTTAACATAGATTATAATAATTCATCCAACGCAGAGGACTGGCAAATAAATGTGTCCTTGAATATTCATCCATCCACGGGCACTGGTGTTATGTTTGCGTTGGTTTCTGGTGTCACCGTGCCCTTTGCCTTGTCCTTGGTAGACTCCGCCTCTGAAAACCTTCAGGATATCCTGGTATCTGTTGAAAATATGGTAGTATCTCGGATAGAGACCATAAGTCTATGTTCCTATCAACAATTCCATCTGGAAGTAAGAGTCAACACAACTAGTCTGGAGCTGTTGACTTCACTTAAAAATGATATCGTCTACTCTGAAGGCCTTCAAAGTCAACTTGCCATTTTGGTCAAAGCAATGAAAGAAACAGTGGCCACTTATCTGGGTGGCCTTCCAGATATTATTCCACTCAGCGCCACACCAGTGAATGCCTTTTATAATGGCTGTATGGAAATGAACATTAATGGTGTTCAGTTGGATCTGGATGAAGCCATTTCTAAGCATAATGATATCAGAGCTCACTCATGTCCATCAATTTTGAAAAACCCAAAAAATTCTTAAGGCATCTTTCCTGCGCTGATAATATATTTTTCCTGTGTGTAATTATACTTCTGTTTCAATAATAGCTGAAGGGTTTTACCTGCGATGTGCAGAACTTGATTATTTTATGGGTACTTTGACTTTCCTGGAATTTCCAAGGTCTTTTATCAAGAGAACAAGATCCTTTTGTGATACAAGTCATTTAAAAAAATTCTTACCTCTGTTGCTGCCTAGAAATTAAATAATGAAATACATAAACAATTCTAATGTGAATTTTTTTTTTGGCTACAAATGACATTTCCTCATTCTTATGTTTGCAAAAGTAGAATTTAATTTTATCACCATGAGCTAGTGTTTATATATCTGTGTTTTTTGGAAGGCAGAGAAGTAAACCGAAACAAAAGTATGTATTAAATACTTGTGATGATAGCAGATACTATCTTATTTGTTGTTTCCTAATGAAGGCGGAAGGAGAGACAGTGGCCCAGTAAGTATGAATTGAATGGAAGGCTTTAGCTTTATTCCCAAGCATCTCCTCAGGGGGACAAGTTTTGCCTTCATTTTTCTTTCACTTAGCTTCACATTTGAACCAGTAGCTCTCATGAGTTACAAAACAAGTGGGACACATGTTCCCAAGAGCACATGGTTGTTGCTGGTTAGTAATTGGATTTTATGAAGATGAGATACTAGATTGTGCTGGAATGGGTGTGGAAACCTGAGTTGGGCATGTTCCTTAAATTTGGCTGCGGAGCACACAACTCTAGATTAGAAAAGGCCGAGCCTAAGTGGAAAGGATGAATGAGAGAATGAATAAATTGGAAGTTCATAGTTTTGCCTGCATCCGACTTTAATTACCAGGGTAATTTGCCAGCATGTGATTACTGCAGGACAAAAAGAACTCGGAAAAGTAGAACATAAGGAACAAAAACATAACCACACAGGGGCATAGTTAAGATTGTGTCTTTGGCGTAAGGAGGTAAGAGTGCCACATCCTTGTTGGTAATGTGTTTCAAGTGGCAGTTTTATCACTCCCAAATCTACCAGTCACATTAGGTATGTTTCAGAATTTTCACCAATAGTTTTGGAAAACAAAATTTTTTTTCTACTGTAGATATTTTATATCATGTAAAACATAATAAATTGGAGTATATTCCAAAAATGAAAAAAAATTCCCAGGTAGCTTCATTCAAAGATTCATTACAAAAGGTGAATACCAAAATATGATTCTTACTGTTTCCGTCCACCTCCTTTAATTCGTCTTTCTCGTCGTCTTCTGTCTGCATTGCCTTTACAGGTTTCTAAACAAAGTCAGCAAAGTTAATGACCTTACAGATACCCTGATATCTGCTCTTAAAAGAGGGCCCCATTTTGGACCCTCGCAGAGTTGACAAGCCTCTTGAGAGAGTTTCTGGAAAAGTGTTACCTTATTCTCTGAAGCAGCCAAGAGAAGTTAAAAATTAGTGACAAATCTTGCCGATGTGTGGTACGTATCATGCCTACAGATGGGATCGGGGAACAACTAGACATGCTAGGTAACGGTGACGGTTCTTCCCAGAGTCAGTTCCCCTGGGTCTGTGAGAGTGTAGTGCCTGGTAGGGAAAGAGTACATTGCACAGTGTCTCTTTCTTCCTAATTGCAGGCCATTGGTCATTGATCTTTGGGAAATAGAAAGAGAAAGTTGCAGTGTCCCTTTTTTTCTAAACCCAGGCCATTGGTCATTGATCTTTGGGAGAGACTCTATAGAAGTTTTGAAGAAAGTACTTTCTACTCCCT
Organism: Mungos mungo; assembly: GCA_004023785.1. NCBI lineage: Eukaryota > Metazoa > Chordata > Mammalia > Carnivora > Herpestidae > Mungos > Mungos mungo. The sequence goes on along the minus strand of PISW01012957.1, from coordinate 3,973 downwards.
CTGAGGTCCATGGGGTTGTTTAGTGTTGCCAGAAGTATTTACTATTTGTCCTAAATGAAAGCTGACAAGATATTTGAAAGGATTTAATGACTCTGTGATTAGAAACTTGGCCAGATTGAAGGGGCATCTGGGTGGCACGGTCGGCTAAGTGTTCATCCCTTAATTTCCACTCAGGTCATGATCTTGAGCTCCTAGGATCAAGCCCTCTGTTGGGCTCTGTGCTCAGCTTGGAGCCTCGTGGGATGCTCTCTGCCCCTTCCCTACTTGTTTGAGAGCATGAGCGCTTGTGTTGTGCTCTGTCCTCTCTCTCTCTAAATAAATAAATGTATTTTTAGAAGTAGACCAGGTGGGAAGCTGATGTTCAGAGCCTGATAGAGATTTTTTAAGGTCTTCTCCTGAAGTTAACTGTAGACAGAGGGAAAGAAAACATCCTGAAGCCTTTGTGCAAAATTGACTAGAAACATTCCAAAGGCAGAGAAGTCTTAAAATCTAGGATGTAGGTGCTCCTGGGTGGCTTAGTCGATTAAGCGTCCAACTTCCGCTCAGGTCATGATCTCATGGTTCATGAGTTCAAGCCCCGCACCGGGCTCTGTGTTGTCAGCTCAGAGCCTGAGCCTGTTTAGTCATCTGTGTTTTGCTCTCTCTCTCTCTCTCTCCCCTGACCCTGCTTGTAGTATGTCTTTCAAATTTAAATAAAAAACATTTTTTTAAAATCTGAAACATAGAAATCTTTTGAATCCCATATTTGTTGGAAATGTCTCTGATATTTATAAAAAAAAAAAAAAAACTAAGGATAATGTGTTGGACGGGTAGTTCAACCTATGAAGACATTCATTTAGGCTTTGACCAGACCAGCGTCTTAGAGGAAGAGTGAAACATTGGCCTTGTCTCACAGATCTTTGCGAATTTAGACATACAGCCCAGACACAGTTCAGTGGCAGTCTGCCCTTTTCCCAATCCTAATTTCCCCCTTATTTATCTCAAGAGGCTTGTAAGTATTGTCTGTAGGAATCCAGGTGCTTCTTGGAGGAACGTAGATTCTCTCTCCCTGTGCCTGTGAGATAGAAAAGTGACCTCTTATCTCGACCATCTCTCTCTCTCTCTCTCTCTCTCTCTCTCTCTCTCTCTCTCTCTGTGTGTGTGTGTGTGTGTGTGTGTGTGTGTGTGTGTGTGTGTGTGTAGCCTGACTCAGGGATCAATCCCACGATCCAGGGATCATGAAATCACACTTCAGGGAGGTAATTCTTACCTGAAGGAAGCAAAGGGGGAAGGCAAAGACATTAAAATAAAAAGACCAACTGCTCCACAGCTTTCTTTGGTTCTTTCTCAAGAAAAAATACAAATCTTACCTGTCTTCTGCACACATAGTAGTAGAGAAAGGTTTAATCATTAGAGCAGTTTAATGGTTATTTATTCCAACTGTTCTTTCATAACTGGTGAGTTCTATATTATTCTACCTGATTCATGGAAGTAATTTCGAAATGAAGCTATAAGGTCTCTGTTTATGTCTGTCTGTATGGTTTTTTGTTTGTTGCTTTTTCTTTTTTAAATGTTTATTTCAAGAGAAAGAGAGAGTGTGAGCATGCACATGTAAGTAGAGGGGCAGAGAGCTAGAGAGAGCGAGAGAGTGAGAGAGCGAGAGAGCGAGAGAGGGAGAGAGAGAATCCTAAGCAGGCTCATTGCAGAGTCTGATGTGGGGCCCAATCCCACAACCTGTTAGATCGTGACCTGAGCCAAATCAAGAGTCAGATGCTCAACCTGCTGGGCCATCCAGTCACACCTATCTGTGTGTATGTGTCCGTCCATTCCTATGGGTTACAGATGTGTGGGATTTTTCTGTCTCCCAATGGTATTTTCAAAACTAACTTGTAAAAGAACTCTATTTAATTGCCTTAAACATATAAGTGCTCCTATAAATTTAATATTCAGTATTAAAGCCAGTTTAAGTTTGTTGGTTTAATTAAAATCGTCATGCCTTTGGAGTTACCAAAAGTGCTGAATATGATACAGACGTACAACTCCTATCCTACTTGGTTTTATTAATCAAATAAGTCCTTGTTATCACTCATAGAATTCATCAAGAAACAGCTGGGAAGGGCAACCAGGTGGCTCAGGTAGTTAAGGATCCAACTCTTGATTTCGGGGCAGGTCATGATCTCAAGGTCGTGAGATTAAACCCTCATCAGGTTCCGTGTTCAGCACAGAGCCTGCATAAGGTTCTTTCTATCTCTCTCCCTCTTCCTGTCTCTCCGCCACCTCCCTCTGCCCCTCTCTGCGACTTGCACACTTGCACTCTCTCTCAAAAAAGGAACAAAGAACCCTAGCTTGGGATGATGTGTGACGTTGTCTACTGTCTTATGGAGTTTCTGCTGGTGGTCTAAACATAATGAAGAACAAGTAGAATGATGTAAATAGGATAAAAAATACCTTTATGTGAAAGTTTTAAAATGGTTCCCCAGATCTTTTTGGTAACCTAAAACTTTAAAGTTTTGCTATGTTAAATTAGATAATGGATAGTCAATAATTATCTAGATGATTCCCAAAAAAGGGAAAATACTAACACATTATTTACTAAACACAGGCTTCCTTCTGCAGAGGAGCTGCAGATAAATGGGTCCCTTAGTAAACGTCCTTTCTCTGAACACTTCACTATGAGAAAGCATATGTTTCTAGATAATAATAAAAAGTCTTTAAAAAATTTTGCCATGACATAGAATGTTAATATAACACAAAGTTCATAATTGTTTACTTTTTTATTTTCACTAAAAACCAAGATGTTTATTGTTAAACATACTGCTACATTTTTTAAAGCTACTAGAAATAATAAAGGAAACATCTTCGTATGAAAAGAGAGTTATAGTTACCTTTCCAGTAAAAGGCAGCATGAGAAATGGAGATGCATTTTTGTTGAGGAAAATAGTTGTCAAAGGTTTGTGGAAAAGAAATCTTTGGGAGGGATTTTATACTTGGACAGGGCTGGTTAAGATTAGAATACATTTAAACAAGTTAAATAAATTTTAATATCAAAACTAACCTGGTCCTCGGGTGCCTGGGTGGCTCAGTCGGTTAAGCAGCCGAGTTCAAGTCAGTTGTTTTTTGTTTGTTTGTTTGTTTTACAAATCTATACCTTTATTTATTTACTTTTCAGTAGCTTAAATCCTTGAAGGGTACAGCATCACATGGATTCTGTGGCCAATGGCTTTAGCAGGAAGGTTGCTTCGGAATTTGGCACGAACCATGCCACTGTTTCCATGAACATGAGTTACTTTTCCCCAGATTACTCTGGTTTTATTCGGTTTGCCACCAGGAGTCACTGTGTTGTTTTTTGCTTTGTACACATAAGCACATCTCTTGCCTAGATAGAACTCAGTTTCATCTCGGGCATAAACACCTCAATTTTAAGAAGAGCTGTGCTCTCCCTCTGGTTCCGAAGACCCCGCTTATAGCCAGCAAAAATGGCTTTGGACCACAGCCTTCAAGACATATTTGTCGTTTCAGGAGTCCTGTTCCCAGCAGGCCCCACTTATTTCCACCCAAAGTTCCCAGGTCAGGTTATGATCTCATGGATCATGGGTTCGAGTCCCACATCGGGTTCTGTGCTGACAGCTCAGAACCTGGAGCCTGTTTCAGATTGTGTGTCTCCCACTCTCTCTGTCCCTCCCCCACTCGGGCTCGGGCTCTATCCCAATAATTAACTAATTAACTAAAAAGGATAATTTGGTAGAAAATTAGAGTTTGGTTTTCTCTCTGTTACAAGGACAGAGTTTGCATTAGGTCTGTTCTCCATGAAACAGGACACAGGTGACAACACTGGTTATCTTTCCCAGGCGTTGGCTGGATCATCATATTTGAAAGAGAGGTGCGTAGACTCAGATAGGACCAGATAGTTTTTTGGAACTAGAATTGACGTTAAGGAGCTAATCCACCCACTGGTGAAAGAACATCCATCTGGTACCATGTTTAAAAGTTAAAA
>PISW01012956.1:0-29053 GCA_004023785.1 Mungos mungo | reverse complement strand
GGGTAGAGGGAGGGACACAGATCAAGGGAGACCACTGAACACTGAAAATAAACCATGGACTGAAGGGGGAGGGGGAGGGAGGGAGGGGGTGATGGTCATGGTGGAGGGCACTTGTGGGGAGAAGCACTGGGTGTTATATGGAAACCAGTTTGACAATAAACTATTATAAAACATAAATAAATACATTTTAAAAATTAAAAAAAATACTTTGAAAGTGTTAATATGGAGGCTTCTTACATTATCTTCTGCCATTTCCATTTGTTTTGCAATTAAAGTACCATAACAAATGTACAAGAAATTTTCATATGCTTGTTTAATAAATCCCTGAAGATGTTATTGTGCCTAAATTTCACACTTGTATTTCCTAAAATTTATTTTAAACCCACTCTGTAAGTTTCGACTTATAAGTCAGAGGAATTGGAACTTAATGAATTTTTCCTATGACAATGATTTAGTAAATGTGTATGATAGTACTAGATGATTTAAAGACTTAGTATGATTTTCAGATTGGGAAATAGAGATATTTGTAATTAATTTGTTTCATTTCTTTGGACATCTTATGCTCCAGAACTAATGAGGCTCATACATCATCTGCATTCTTGTTTCTGCCATTTGTTTATTATTAACAGACAAAAATATTGGTTTAAAAAATTATATGAGATTCTAGTTTTCTGATGCTTGTTGAAAGTCAGTGTGGTATTTTGAAAAGAAGAGAGCATCCTTGTCTATGCTTAAAGTGTTCCAGGCCTGATTCAGCTGGTAACTAATTGCAAGATCTCAGGCATGCCATTGTGCTTTTTCTGGGCCTCATTTGCCCATTATAAAACAAGTGGTTTGCACCTTCTAAGGTCATTTTCACTTCTAACATTCTATGTTTGATTTTTAACCCTTTTAAATATCTATCTGAGGAAACTAATGTACTCAGAAACTAATGTAAAGATTAAAATTGATACTAATGTTTTTATTTTTGACTTATAATTTGTACCTTATTTGAGTTTATACCAAGGTGACCATATAATTTGCCATCCAACAAGAGGAAACTTCTGAGAGTGAAAGGCATACTGTTAGTAACCATTCCAGGAATGTCCCAGATAAACTTGAATGTCTGGTTACCCTATCTGTAGCCCATATGTGAGGTTCTGTCAAATGTGTTATTACTCAACGAACAGTATTTGTCAGTTTTGATTCCTTTTTGTGGTTTTCCTGTTATTTCTTCTAGATCTGCTGTGCATGGAGAGTAATGTAGCATCATGCCAGCAATCTCCAGCTAGTAAAAAAGGGATGTTCACAGATGATTTACATAAACTGGTGGATGACTGGACAAAGGAAACTGTCGGAAATTCTCTTATTAAGCCAAGTTTAAACCAACTTAAACAGAATCAACACAAACTAGAGACAGAAAACTGGAACAAAGTATATGAAGTAAGTTGTTTTTGCATATTCTTCTTTATTTCTAAGAACTAAATCCATAAAATCTGATTTCCTTAGGTCTATGGTTAAAGTTACTATTAAAGAATAGTATGACTTGACAACATAGAGACTTTTATCCTGAGACTTATCTAGATTCATTTTGTCTTTGAGCAAATTGTCTTTTAGACCAAGGGTCAGCTCATTTTTTTTCTGGGAAGGGTCCAGTTTGTAAGCACTTTCAACCTGTGTGGTTTCAACTAGTCAACTCTGTCATATGGCAAAAGCAGCCATAGACAAAATATAAATGAATGCACAGGGCTTTGTTCCACTAAAACTTGATTTACAAAAAGAAGTGGCAGGCTGTATCTTGCTGACCCTTGCTTTAGGCTCTTATACCTGAAAATATAACCATCAAGTATCAAAAAAGAAAGCATCTGGAGTGAGGGTTAATTCAGTCCTGTGGTACAAGACGAGTTTCACTTTTGAGGAAAAGCTATCATATGTTGTATATCAATATTCTTAAAACTATTAAGTGATTTTATTTGTTCAGTTTGAAAAATAATTTTAAATCTCTTTAAGCTAGAATATTATAAAAGGCACCTTAAGTTTAGTTAATTGCATATGACCCTAGTCAGATGTTCATGCAGCTGAGCTATAGAAAGATGTCCACATTGCATTCTGGAGTGGGAAGAAGGCAGGCTTATAGAAGACAGGCTATATACAGTATTTGTTTAAAATTATGTACATTAGATATTTAAATATACATACAGAACTAGGAGAAGCCATTAACTATATACTGGATGGTGGAATTTGGGCTTTATTTTACTTTGTACTTTTCTGTTTGAACTTTTAAAGTATCACTTTTTCAAAATGAGTAAATCTATTAAAATGTGAATCAAGGCCTAGAATCTGAGCCCTCATAATTGCAAGAGGTATATTTGTGTATGTGTGTGTGTGTGTGTGTGTTGTGTTTGTGTATATGTGTGTGTTTGTAGTCATTGCATATAATTTGGTAAAGAAAGTCTGAAAATACATTTAGTGTTAATGTTGAATAAAAATTTCAAAAGCCTAGATTTCTCAAACTAGTAAATAGTATTTCTGCTTGGGGACTCTGTGTATTTATCTTACTCCTGGCACCAATTTATATACAGATAGTATCACCATTGTAAAAATTGGAAACCTTTAGAGGCAAGTTTCAAGGCATAAATGCATTTGTGTTGCCAGTGGGAGATCTTCTGAGTACTGTGTGAATGAAGGCTTTTGTTGACTAGTAGGAGGGTGGTTTATTGCAGTATAATGGAGGATTTTTGGGGGGAGAGTGAATAGAAAATGGGAGTATGAACAAAAGTGGTAGAGGTCTTTAAGCAGAATTGGGTTCCAATATCAGCTCAGTCACTTACTAGTCGTATGACTATAGGCAAGTCATCTGTGCCTCAGTTTTCATGTCTTCAAAACAGAGATAATTCCTACCTGCCTTACAAGATCACTGTGAGGATTAAATGAGGTAACACCTATAAGATGCCTAGCATGTAGTGGTAACTTATTTTTGTATTTTAAGTTCAGTTGATTATATTTTGTGTGGAAAGCCCATCTCATTATTTAATGTTCTTGCCTGTTACTTGTCTGTTGCCTTATAAGAAAATTTTGTTACAATTATGTCAGGCCCTTTACTTTGTGCCAAGCCCTCTGCTAGGCACTGGGTTTGATGAGCAAAAACAAGTTTGTGCCTATCTCATGGAACTTACAGTCTAGCGGGACAGTTAGACATGAACAGACATATATAATATAGGATATCATATAATAAGAGAATTGATCTAGTAAAGGGAAGTCTAGGGAAGCTTCCCTGAGAAGATGATGATTGAACAGAGATCTGAAGGATGAGTAGGTGTTAAGTAGGTGAAAAAAGGGAGGGAATCTGATTCCAAGTAGAAAGAACAGCATATGCAAAAGCCCTGAATGGGGAAAGGGATCCTGATAGCACTCAAAGTAGGCCAGTTTTGCTGAAGTGAAGAGAGCACAGAGAAATTGGTGCACAATGAATCTAAGGAGTTGAGAGGGTCTTTTTTTTTAATTTTTTAAAATGTTTTTATTTATTTTTGAGAGAGAGAAAGAGACAGCATGAGCAGGGGAGGGGCAGAGAGAGAGGGAGACACAGGATCTGAAGACAGGCTCCAGGCTCTGTGCTAGGTGTCAGCACAGAGCCCGACGCGGGGCTTGGACCCGCCAACTGTGAGATCATGACCTGAGCCGAAGTCGGACACTTAACCGACTGAGCAACCCAGGCGCCCCGAGAGGGTCTTAAAAGTGGTGATGATAAGGAACTTTGTTTTTATTTTAAGAAAGATGGCTAGCCATTGAAGCCCTAGGGTTGAGATCAGATTTTCTTTTTGAAAAGATCACTCTGACTTGAAGCAAGAAGAAAGGATTATTGGAGGTAAGGGTAGAAATTGATAGACCAGCTAAGAGTTAGTCACAGTAGTACAGTTAAAGAGAAATTGAGATGAAGAAAAGTGAACAGATTCCAAGAAACGTTTAAAAGATAAAATGGACAAGATTTAGTGATGGAATGGATGTGTGGCAGAGGGAAGGTGTCAAGACTAGGTTTCTGGATGGCATTACTGGCTATATCATTACAGTATGCCAAACACCAAGATGCAGAACATGAGTAGGCAAAGTGCTTTGGTAGAGGAAAGACTATAGGTCATTTGAATCTCAGATGCCTTTGAAATATGCAAGAGAAGGTTAAATCATCTCCACTGGTCTTTTTTAAAAATAAAAATCACATTACTATTTGTAAAATAATGTTCATTATAGAATTTAATCAATGCAGAAAAGTACGAATTTTAAAATACCACCTTCAAATCCCACTATCTAGAAATAATTGTCACTAACTTTAGATAAACACCATTTCAGATATCTTTTAATGTCTGTATATGGATACATGGAAATGGCTTTATAAAAATGAAGTCATAATATATGTGCATGCTCTTTTGTGTTACATATAATTTAAATCTTTTTGTGTTATATATAATTTAAATCCAAGTTAACATATATTATAATAATGATTTCAGGATTAGAATTTATGTGCTCTTTTGACTCAGAAGTATTACATTTAATTTTACTTAAACAGAAACACAGATATGAAGATTACTGAACTTTAAATAAATGTGTCTTTTCACCTCAGGAGATACGATCATTCATTCTTGAGTCAGGCAAAGCCTTTATTCTAACTTTAGTTTGAAAGCTTATTTGAAAGGGTTTAGTTTGGCTATTCGATTTACAGAAACTAAGCATTAGGGACTGATACCAAATTCTCCTTTAAGTGAGAATTATTTACTTCCATTAGGCTTATTATTACCATGTGCATAAGTTTTCAATAATCTCTATACATATGCATAATCACACTAGGACATAGTAAGAGTCAGGCAGGAATATATTTTCAGAATACTGCCAAAAACTTACAAAAATGCAAAGAAATGTTAGACTTTAAGGCAATGAGTAGGAGTGGGTAGGGAGGTGACATTTATTGAGCACCTACTGTGTGTGCCAGGCTCTTTCCCCTGGGCCACACTTAATCATGCTCCTCTGTCTCCAATGAATTATGTAGTAATCTGGGCAATGGTGTGTGGTGCTACCTGAGAGAATTTATGGGGCTGGCCAAAAGACGTAAAATTATAAAGAGTAGTGCTAGCATAAAGAAAGGAGACAACGCTAAATTGTGAACCAAGAGTGCTAACTATATTCACTGGAGTTCTAGTCAAATCCTCACCTCACTATTAAATTGCTTAGTGATATTGGGAGTTGCCAGTTTTGAGCTTTGGTTTCCATATCTGAAAATGCCTACCTTGCAGGGCTAGTAATGAAGTGGAAATGAAATAAGATATGCAACTATGCTTGGCACACAGAAAGGTGCTCCAAAAATGGTAGCTGCCTCTAGTAATAATGGGAGTAGTAAGCCAAAAAGAATAGGAAGGAATATAGATGGGTTAAAGCATCTACCAAATAAACTGATCTTTTGTTTTTATTTTTGTTTTTGTTAGAATACTCCATCTACTGTGGGCTACACATCAACATGGATTTCTTCTCTATCCCAAATCCGTGGAGCTGGCCCAACCTCCTTGCCACAAGGACTCTCACTCCCTTCATTTCCTGGGCCATTATCATCATATGGAATGCCCCATGTTTGTCAGTATAATGCTGTTGGGGGGCCAGGGTACCCAGTACAGTGGGTAGGAATTTCAGGAGCACCACAACAGTCCGTAGTAATTCCAACTCAATCTGGGGGACCATTCCAGCCGGGAATGAATTTACAGGCGTTTTCAGCTTCATCAGTGCAGAATCCATCTGCCATCCCTCCTGGTCCCAAATGAATCAGAGTAGATGATGAAGAAAAGGGAGATTTTTTTCAGAATTATTTTCAGGACACCTAAGATACTAAACGTTCTTCTTGGGTTCTGCCATACTTTCCCTCATTTGAGTTTACTTTCCTCTGTATTTTTTGTTTGTTTCATTGTGGTATTTTATATAGCTCATCATTCTATAGAACTGTGCAGTTTGTACATAGAAAACTGCACACAGAAATGTTTTTTCACTTCAAATCCTATCCTCTTTGATACTTGATTTTTTTAAAATACCGTTCAGAATGCTTTAATAGGCTCAGCTTGAGCATTACCATTTCCAGGACACTTTCCATGAATTGCTGAGAAGCCCCCATTTTTTACTGCTGCTATCTGCAGCTGGATGATACTTTAAAATGTATAAAAACTATTTAAATTGAAATTCCCCAAATGTGGACGAAGTGAGATCCTCCAACAGCTGTAGTCTTATGGGATTCTTCACATGTTTATCTTAGGTTTACCCTTCACAGAAGGCAGGATAACTTGCTGCAGGAAGCGTTTTGGTATGTAAAATTAGAATAACTTTGTCAACCAGTATAGACCATGAGCCCTTTTTAATGTGATTTTCTTCCCGTCGTCACAGCAGTAGGAGTGAAGCCTTGTTTTAGGTGAGGCGGAAAGAAAGGAAAAAACAGAACTGTAACAGTTCCTTGATTCTGCAGATACTGTAGCTACTTTAGGATTTCAATAGTAATTCAAAGTAGCTATCTCTTTGTTTCTCATGTGCACACTACATTGTTTTTGAGCATCTGAGAGGCATTGGTTTGGCTTACATTCTTTTGCAAGGGATATATTGCAGCTGATATGAATCTCATTTTGGGGGAATCTTTGTATTCCTAACAAAGAGGATTCAAGTTACACCTCTATTGATCCATTCTTCTGAAGTAAAATGAACTTGACACAGTAGGTTGTAGGTTTTGAGACTTACACATGAAACACTGGCTTTACAGGGTTCTAAGATGTGGGGCATACACTGTCCTTCAGTGAGATAGTAGACCCTCAAAGGACACTATTTAAGTTGCCCTTAGTTTTTTTTTATTACCATTTTTTTTAGTGGTTATAATTTCGTATTAGTATATATAGCATCCTAGATGATTTTAGATCTTAGATTATTTTGGCTCGGAGATCACTGTCAAGTTGCACTTTACTGCGTTTTATCCAGTTTTAGGAGGAGGTGAGGCAATGTCAAAATATACACTTTTGGTTTTCAAGAAGGTTAACTATAATAATCTTAAAAGGCAGGTCACAGAATTAACTAATGCACAGTCTGTGAAACCCAAACAGAATTCTTAATTGGTATTTATCAACTACCATGTATACACATTTAAAATACTTACTTTCCACTTTGAAAATTTCAAGGTCATTTCTAGTACACATTTACCTGATAATGAGTTCTGTCTACTGGTAAACATTCCAAATTATCACCCAACATTTGTGTTAACAGATTTTCCTCCAAGTTCCTCTAAAATTTTTACCCCATGAGCTTGCCAGGTAAGGAAAACTTAATAGGTGTAGTTTCTTGATTTTTTGTTTGTTTGTTTTTTGCATAGTCTACTTTGTGACAGTCAGTACCCTTTTTCAAAAAAATGTGTCTGATATTGCTTACCTGAGGATTACACTAACCATCATGAAGATTCTGTCACTATCATTTGGGGTGTCTAAGGCAGCATTTTCAGAATTGCTGTTGATAAGAGCCACAGTTTCTTTTTATAAATGAAAACGTACTCTGGTTTCGGTGAGTCTTTCTAAATCTTATGTACAGATTCTTCAAATTTCTTCTACAGTATTGGTTTGCAAGTTGCAATGATTTTAGGACATTAGTGTAATGCAAATGCTTGCATTCCAGTGTTTTCCATGTGTTCAAAAACAATGCACCTAAAATCCATAATTCTTTAAAACCTCTCGTGTTTCATTATAAGAGTTGGCTTGTGTAATCACATTGAGACTTACAACCTATAAAATGAAAATCCTGCAGGTTTTAAGATCCCTTCTTCTCCAGTTGTAATCCTTTTAAACAGTGTACCCCAGGATGAAAAAAACCTCCATGGATGACATGCACAATTACATTTATTAATGGCTGCTCTGCATCAGATGTCCCACATTTTGCCACCACCTCTGTTTTATGTATAATTCATCATTCATTTGCCTGCAGACTTTTGCAGTGCCTTGTAATATATAGAATCTTTTCAGATTTTTTGCTGGAAAGAAAAGTAGTCTTCTAAACTCTGAAGATGGTGAATAGTGTACTGCTGTCTCTGTGCTGACTGCAGTAGTTGGGTTAACATATATGTTATGTATACATTATGTATATGTAATGTGTATAAGTTTAAAAATACAGAAAAAAGCAAGTTTGTGCAGGAATGAAGAAAACAGTGTTATTCACACCACTGTGGGTTTTTTTCCCCATTACTTAAATGTTTGATTCAGATTATAGTCACTTTGACTGTAAATATTGGCTAGTTTTTTACTTAGGGTTTTGCATTATTTCATAATTTTCCTAACTCATATAATAGTGCTGTTTTCATCCTTGCTAAGGTAATTTTCTCCCAGAAGTAATTAACTCTTGAGGTGAAGCTCAGAAATTCCCTTCTTACTTAACAAAGAGCCTACTATATAACAAGGGACTTTTGCCTATTTCCAAAAAACCACACAAACCCGTCCTTTTCATTTTCCCTTTTGTAGAAAAGAAAAAGTTGTACTAAAACATCCTGCTTGTAAAGTTTATTTGGGGGATAGTCTGTATGTCCAACAACCATGTTTACATCTCACAGTACAAGTCTGATGAATAGTACTGTATCTCTTATGTGGCAATGTGAGCATTTCATCATGAAGTACATGCTGCTATGTCTGTGAAGTTGGGTATTAACATCATAAGAATATGAAACCAGTATTGGTGTAAATCTAATGAAAATAACCCTATGTATATTTGTAGTAGCAGTCTTGAATCTCTATTTAAGGTAATTTGCTGTAATATAACAAATATCCATTTTGTTTTTCATCCTTTTCTTGCCAATTTTATATCAAGCATGGATTCTAATGATTTGACAGCAAAATTATCTGTGGAAGTTTAAAAGGCACTTTTCTGCTGTGAATTTTGGATTGAATGTGGCGTGTTATGTGCAGTATGATGGGATGTATCATTTAAGAACACCAGATTTAATTCCAGTCCAATTACTTTTTTTTTTATCTACCTCGTTTTCCGTGCTGTTTGGGGGTGCACAAGTAAACACTGCCTGGGAAACTTGCTTTTTTGCCTTGATTCTCAGTATTCTTTCAGGTTCTAAATTTGGCCTGCCTCCTTGTTCCAGTGCTAACTGTGAGTTCGAGATGAGTGGGACCATCACTCTGCCACCAATCTGTGTTTAAGTGATGAGAGCCATGTGCCTCTGCAGAATAAGCTTTGAGGATTTGGGGATGGAGAGCAGAGAAGTACATCCCAGCTGGTGGCAATATAGGACCTAGTTGTAGGAGTCTGTCATAAAATAAATGGTAAAAAAAGTACTAAATTAGACAGTCCAGTGCCTGTAACTTAGCATCTTCTATTAAAGATGCATTTCTTGTCTTGTGTGCCTAAAGGGCTCTGGGTTGAAATTGCTTAACTATCACAGTGAAATAGTTGATAAATCCTACAGCAGTGGCCTGTTTTTCAGCATATTAGCATATTCCTAGGTATTTGCAATAGCTTTTGTTACCTTAAAATGGCTGTATGCTTTTAGTTGAATTGTAGTTGGTGGTAACTGTTTATCTAATCTCTAAAGTTTATTGGAGGCATTGACTTTCTTCTTTGTGGTCTTTTCTGAATGATGCATTCCTTTTATTTTTCCAGAAAACTCAGCTAATGTTTGTAAGCCACATGTTCCTTTTTTCACATGTCTACTGTGTGTAATGCTACAGCATATTTAATGTTAGCAAATACTGTATTTCAGGCTGTATACATTCCTGGCATCAGTTTGGGATTCAGTTATTTAATCTTCTGTTTGGTTCAGAAAAACTTGAGACTTGAGGTGGTATGCAGGCCATTTTTTTTTTGAACAGGTTCATATTTTCATTCTGTTGTTTATTGTAGACTTTTTTAAATACCCCTTTGTTTTGATGATGAACCAGAAAAGGGGTTGGGTTGTAGAAAAGGCCATTGATTTGATAAATGTAATTTCTGGGATTCAGTTTTTTTTTTAAAAAAAACCAATCCAGATGGTAAAATTTTAACACTCAAACTTGCTAAAGTCCTTTGAAATTAGTATGACATTTTTATGGAGCCAGATGCTTTCAGATCACCATGGAAATATTCTTTGTATGTGAAGGATGAACACAAACATTGGTTAGGGTCCTTGATAGCTAAGATAGGCAGGGGCCTGGGATAGTGGCTAGGTTATGCTCAAGTTATTTTCAACTGAGATAGTTGGAGGAGTGTACAGGCCAAAAGCTTCCATTATGGAGGGTTTTCTTTTAATTAAAAAAAACACCTCGAAAAAGGCTAAAAGTCAAGCAAGAAGGAAGAAACTGGGCTCTTAAGAAAGAAATGTGCTGGTGTAAAATAAACCCATAAATGCGTGCTTGTCATCCTTCCAGGTTTTTTTTAAGTTGCATTTCTTTTCACTATAAGTTAAGATTTCAGATTGAGGTTTGTGGCCAGAAGATATCCTTAGCAGAAGTAGTGACTGATCGGAAAGTGCAGTTGTTCAAGGTCTGTCATGCGCAATCACTTAAAGCTGTAATTTGTTTGATATGAATATTAAGCATGTAGACCTAGTGCAGCATGAGAGCCACTCAGGAAGTTGATGCAATTAATAAACTTTCATGCATAATTTACTATGAAGTATGCAGAATTTCAGCCACTTCTCTAAACTTAACATTTAGTGTATATGTGAACTCTCCTTTCTTAACTGGGGAATGTAGCATTATATAGTATGTTGTTAAACTTAATCCTTCTTGAAATTAACTTTTTTTTGTTTTGGGGGGGTTGGTTTTTTCTTGTTTTTTTGTGTTTTTGGGGGGGGGTTAAGCCAAGTAATCTGCCTTTAAGCAGTCGTCTGATTTTGGTTCTTTGAAACTGTGATTTTTATTTCATTTGTACCCAGCCATTGTAAGTATTTTGGTTTTTTCTTGGAAATTTTGTTTTGAAACAGAAAATAAAGGCTGTGTTATGAGTATGTTATCTTATTAAAATGCTTTCATAGTCACTGCAATCACCTGGCTTAAACTGGTTCTTCATTTATCAAATGTAATTTAGAAGATTTAAAAAATTTAGTCCTATAGATTATGCTAACTGAACAAATTAACCAAACCATGTATTACCTCTTGATTTATAGCTCCAACAAATTTTGAGCTGTAGCTCTTCTCCACTCTTCTCAATGAGCCATAATTATAACAGTCACTATGACTTTCTTAGTACCCATTGTGTTATCTAGGCTTTTACCTGTGATATTTTTAATTCACGAAACAATCCTATAAACTAAGTCTGTTACTGTCTCTGCTTTACAGAGAAAATTTATGAATCAAAGAGATTCAAGAATTTTCCATTGTAACATAGCTAGGAAATGGTGAAGCCTGGATCCAAACCCAGGTCTGTCTGACTCCCAAGCTCATGGGGAAAACCCTGGGCTATACAACTCTCAGATATACTGCACATGAAAAATAAGCCAACTACATTTACAATAAATTTTCATCTATTATCAGTATTAGTATGTACTCTTTTCTTATGTATCTTTCATGAGGTTATATCCAGTGCTTATTTCATAAAGGATTCAAAATGTGCCCTTTGTACAAACTTATTGAGGAATTTTCCTTTCATATTGAAAATGTTTCACCTTTAGAAAAAAGTAAATTTTGAAATTTCCCTCCCACATCTCTCATTTACCACACTACAGTGACTTGGGAAACTGCCAAATGAGATCAGATCACTTGTTCACTTGATAACTTAGAAGAAACATGCATATGTTTATACAAACAGCCCTGGAGGAAGAGTTAGAGGCTTATCAAAACTATGCAAGATTAGATAAGGATTTTTAAAGTGTTTTTAATTGACCCAGTAACTCTTAGGCATTCTATCTTAGGTGATTGCTAAAGGAAGGAGCTAAGGTACATGGTGGAACAAGCATGGGTTTTGATTCGCAGACTTCTCAAACTTCCACATTATCGTTTATAAAATGAGGTGGTTGTGACTATTAAATAGGATATGTAAAAGTAGCCACCTCTGTCCCTGAATTGCTAATTGTATTCACCGTGACATACCTCTGGTGACTTCCACAGTAAACTTGTACTGGGGAAACCAGGCTGGTTTGGAAATGGGCCCTGATTCTTATTACAGTTAATACAGATACTTTTTATTCTAGCTTTGTGAACTTGGGAAAACTGCTTAACTTTTCTGCTTCAATTTCCTTATCTATAAAAAGGATAGCTGTCTTGGTGGGGTTATGTCCAGACTAAATGAAAAAGTGTATTTTAGCATTATACCCTGTACACAATAGGCTTACTGAAATGATAGTAACAACTACTCAAGGGGTGTTACATATCACTATTTTAAGAGAAGAAGAAACAGGTGACAAAATTAGACCCAACTTGTGAGTCAATGTGAGGTCTGTTGGTGGTAGAGATTGGGTATTGGCCCAAAAGGTGCTAGATGCTGTGACAGAGTAAGGTTCAGAGGTGAAGGGATCTCCATTCCAACTCAGAGGTTCTCCACCCTGATGGCATATTAAAATCACCTGGGCAGCTATATAAAGCTACTACATAAAGCACAACAATGTGAATGTACTTAACACTACTGAACTGCATGCTTGAAAATGGTTAAGATGGTAAATTCAGTTGTACATATTTTACCACAATTGAAAATAAACAATGTGTCCATGTCCTATCCCTATAACCAGTATCATTATATACACATAGTAATGTAGTTAGGGTTGAGAACCACTCATCATTTCCTTTACTAATCAAATGAGTTTTCTACTTGCTATTAGCCGGTTGTTGGTTCAAGAAAAACAAGAAATATGGCAGCCTCATTAGACCTTCTAATGAACTATTTTCTATAACCATATGAACCTATAGCCTCTCAAACAGGCCGCAAGGATTTGGGCAATAGAGAAAGCTAAGTAGAACTCTTGCAGAAACCGAACAGCTAGTTGCTACTCAAGTGGAAGATGTCAGAAGATTGAGTCCAGTCTGAACTCTCAGTGCAACCTCTTTATGCTTCTCTCCACCCTTCATGATAGGAGTGAACGTTTATTAGGTACTTACTGTGCCAGTTATTGTGCTAAGCACTTTACATCATTTAATTTTCACAAGTTTCTAAGGTAAGTATCATTACCATCTCCCTTCTAAGCTCCTTGACTGTCAAAACCTGCTTTTTCCTCAGGGCCCAGCTTTATTCCAGGCATGTAGTACGTGTCAAATCTGTTGAATAAATTAATGAGTCCCTATTTCACAAATACAGTAAGGGATCAAGAGGCTAAGTAACTTGTTAAAGTCAGATAGCTAATAAGGAGTTGAACTGGTATTGGAACCCAGATCTTGGTTCCAAAGCATGCACTTCAACTACTATTCTGTGATATCTATTGTACCCTCTCAGGGATTCAGCTTTCAGGGCTTTGGCCTATGTTACCTCTACCCTCTTTGGCATATCCAGCATAAAGTTTCTCCTGTATTAGGTATGTTAAAATTCTCGTATACAAGTCATTGAAATCTGATGTGAACAAGCTTAAGCAAAAAGAGGAATTTATTATAAAGATGGTGGTGTCTCACAAAACCCAGAGATAATGTAGATGGGCCTTAGGAACAAATACATCAGATACTTGAATGCAGCCTGGATTTTTCATCTCTCCTCCAGCTCAATCCCAAATTCTCTGTGAAGGTACATAAAGGATGGCTCCTGCTGCAACCCTGAGGATAAGGTAGAGAAGGTGGTAGAAAAGGGGTGCTGGGAAGACAAAACAACAGATGTTTACCTATACTTCTCTTCTTCATGGTCCATAAACACATATGCCATTTCCCTATATCTACAATTCCCAAAATGCCCATACCTAACATAATCCACAGACAACTGCAAGTCATACGCAACTTCTGCATCCAGAAGCAATGGCATGGCATAGACCTGCCCCTTCCTTGTCTACTTAAATGACAAGCTAAACGTAGCTCCTCTTGATCCGGCAACCTTTAATAAAGTTAACTACTACCAATAGATCTAGCATGAGAAATAGAGAAACAGATTAACCACAGTCAAAATTCCCCTTTAGGCAAGGAGAAGGGCACACCATTATCAGCCACCAGGTTCAAGTTTGCACCACTCCGACCTGGATAGGAATAAAGGAATAAATTATAGGCATAGAAAATTTATGGGAGTCAATTTACCTTCTCATTCAACCAGTCTGTACTTGGGCCTAGGGCATGTTCTACAAGAGCAGTGATTCTCAAACTTGAGATTGCATTAGAGTCACCTGGAGGTGAGACCGGCAAAAACTTTGTTGACATGAACACTCCCTTTAAACACCTGTACCAAGAGACTTGATCAAACTTTAGTATGGCTTCCACCTGGAAAGCTCAGGGTTGTCAAGAGAATTTATAGTTTGCTCTAGCCAACCCTTAAAGGCCCCTGACCTCCCTTTTTTAGAGCCTGGTGAGTTCTTCCCGTCCCCTTGAGATAGATGTATATGTATCTCCTACAAATCAGGTATTTCTTAAGGACCTAACAGCCACTCCTTTGAAATGTAATCAATCATCAGGAAGGCTAGGGCCTCTGCCTCCCAGTCTCTGTGGGAGGATAGCATCCTAAGTTCAACAATTGCCAGCTAGTAGATCTAGCTGCCTTCTGTAATTTTTCACTTCCTTCACTCTACTTGAGTCCTTGCCTCCTCCTTCTCTGTCTTCCCTCATCCTCCCTTTAAAACACCTAGTCATCTCTGCACAAGTCGGATCAGAGCTCAGTTATTTTCCCCTACTGGCAGTAGTTACTGAATAAAATCTGTTTTCACTGCTTTAACTAATGTAGTGTTTTATCTTTGACATTAATTAAAACGAGGATTCCTGGCCCTACTCACAGTTTCTGATTCTGGAGGTCTGAGGTGAGGCCTGAGAATTTCTAAGTTTGTAGGTGATGATGATGTGCTGGTTCAGGGACCAAACTTTGAAAATTGCTGTTCTGACTCTGGCCCCTATTCACTAAATATGATTGTCTAGTGATAAAATTTCCTCAAAGCTGCATTTGACTGCCTGTGGATTTCATTTGAGGGGACTCTGAATGCTAATAACAAGGCCAAGAATCTTGCCAAATTATGCTTTTTGAATCTTCAGATCTACTAAAGGGAATAACCTGGCTAATCCTGTTGCAGTTTCTATTTCTTAGCACTCTACTTGCCTCATTCTCCCTAGCATTCTGCTCAAGATCTTCAGTTCAGAGCGTAGGTGAAGAAATAATAGGCTGTGTTCAAGGCTGTAAAGCCTCTCTTTTTCTGATCTGCTCTGGGAATGTTATGCCTACCCTCTCTTCCTTTCATTCCAGCTAAATCCATTTACAGAAGGAGACCTCATCACCTTTGGGGGATTTGGATAACAAGGAATCTATGGAGGCTTACACAGATAACCTCATTCCAATTACTTAGGTGCTAATTTCCTAACCACTGAAACATTTAACGAGACAAGAGTTCTACCACTGTTAAGTCAGCAAAGCCCACTAACACCTGACACTCAGCAATTGCAGATCTCTTGATACAGGCAGAAGGGCTGCTGTTTAGAGCCCCAAGAGCAGTAAGCAACAGCTTTGCTGCCAGATCACACAGAATGCCAACTTCCCATGATCTGATGTGGAATATCTCCCAATCTGCCAGTTTCATATTTTCGGGTCTGTAAATTGCCACATTCCATTTCTCATATCAGTTATTGAACTTTAATTTTGGTCATAGGTAGTTTCTAAGTACTTTGTAACAGTAGTAATAATAAGGATATGGGGTTATCTTACAGAAACCAAGGACCAGAAATGTTTCAGGAATGATAAAGAACCTGGAGCTTAAACACAGTGAAGACTGTCTCTCATCTCTGTGCTGAGAACCTGCATGTTTCTTCTTTCTGTAGACCAATATCTTTTACCTCTGTCCCTGGGGTGGGACAATTGCTGACAGCTTCCAAGTTTTATGATTAGAGAAAAACTGACCTCTGTGGTCCGATTCCAGCTCTCCAGAGAATGAGATTCTGATCGACCCAGCTTGCATTATTTGTCCACCTGTAACCCACTGAGCTATGGTTATAAGAAGACGACAGTTTTTGCTATAACTCTATCAATGGGAGGAGAGTGATTTTCCAAAAAAGGAGGGCTAAGCAGACAATCCAAAAGGTGTTCACTGTACTAGAAACCTTTATTCTTTCCATCTTTCATCCCTTCAAGTTACTGTTCTCTACCTCAGCTGCTTGTTTTCAAGAGTTACCTCTGTGCACTGCTTCAACATTTATTCTTTGCCAATCTGTCTTGTTCTATCTCCACTATTATGATAAATTCCTTTATGGAGCTTGAAACGTTTACAGCTTTTGCATCCTAATAGACTGTTCTCAGACTTCATTCATCTTAACTACTCTTGGGTTCTGCACTTTTGCAATCTAACTCTTCCTGCCATGATCTGCCATCTTTCATTATGTTCCGAGCCAGATCTGGCTACTATTAAAAAACAGATCTTGTTTTCTGTCCTCCTCTTCCTAAAAGGGTGGGCTCTAAAGGCCAGTCAGAAGACTAGTACTACATCAAAATAAACTGAAAACTCGATTTTTTTCCCCAAAAGATTATGATTCTTTCCGTCTGGAATTGTAGCCCTTGTAGTTATTTTGCAAGAGCTTCCTGACAGATTGATTTACAATAATGTTTAGAAACAAAGGTCCTAACTATACAATACTAGCTCAGTGAGTACTTGAAAGGTACAACTTGAAGTTTAATTTGTATTGGTGCTTATTTACCCACCAAAGATATTTCGAAGAAAAGGGATACTCATTTCATTTTGTTTCTGCACATTGCGTCGGGCAAATAAATGTCAATTTCACCACTCATAAAGAGTGGTGAGCCAACAGCTCTTTGAAGAATTACGGTAGTTAAAAGTTAAGTGGATTACTACAGAAATGTTGGTTATTGCATTTACGTTTCATGTGTCCCAGCTCATTCATTAAAAGTTACGCATACTATTCCCCCACTCCAGCCCCAGCAAAGGAAAATTCTCCCTCCTCGAGAATTTTGGCGTACTTTAGCTGAATTCAATTAACCCACTCTACTTCTCTTCCCATGATGTATCACTTCTCCCCCAACTCCTTTTCCTGGGAAAGACGGTAAATAGCCTGAAGCAACTCGGCGTAAGTCCGGAGCTGGAGTGCAAATTCTAAACACACATCACGCCCCGCCACTTCGGTTCTCCTGAGCTAAACTGCAGAAAGGCGTAATAATCTTGTCCCATACTGCATCCTGAGACCTTACAGAAGACTACAACTCCCAGGATGCTCCTCCGCCCCGCCCCGCCTAGCTCCCCTCACCCCCTCCCCCGGCTAGAAAGCGTGTATCATAGAGAAGACAAGGCAACATGGCTCCCGGCGGTGGGAGGAAGAGGCTTCACCCCTTTTGAAGCGGTGAAGAGCGGCCGGAAAGGGGAGGAAAAAAAAGAAGGGAGAGAGAAGTGACTAGAGCCCATCATCGCTTTTATCCTCTCAGCCTCTCCTAAGTCTGGTCGGCCTCACCCCTTCTCCCCGTCCAAATCCAATCTGTTGGTCTCCTCCCCACCCCGCCCTCATCCCCTCGCTCGCTCACCCCTCCCCTCGGGAATCCTCTTCCCGCCCCCTCGCCCCCCGCGGAGTGCGCACGCGCCTTCTTCCGGCTTCGCGCGCAGATCGCCGCCTAACCTGCTCGCGCAGCCGCCGTCTCGTCTGCCCTCCGACGAAGCATGGGCGTCCAGGGCTTCCAAGAGTTCCTGGAGAAGCGCTGTCCCGGGGCCGTGGTGCCCGTGGACCTCCTCAAACTCGCGCGCACGGTCTCGCGCCAACAGCAACAGCACCAGCATCGCCAGCTGCCGCCTTCGGCAGCGCTAGCGCCCGGGGCTCTTCGCGCCGCCAGGGGCTCCGCGCCTCTGCAACCGCCGCTCCCGCCCGCTGCCTTGGGTGCCTACTCCGGGGGCGCGGGGCCGACTCGGCACCATCACCCCGCTCACCACTTCCACCACCACGGCCAGGCGCATCCTGGGCTGCACCCGCCGCCGCCGCCCCCTCCGCTGCCCGGGGCCCGGGTGCTTGTAGACGCGGGCTCGGCGCTTCCGCGGCTTTATGGTGGCTACCAGACGGATTGGGTGTGTGGTGGCCAATGGAACGCCATGCTGGGCTACTTGTCAGCGCTATGCCAGGCTTGTGCCTATCCCGGCGGCGACGGCCTGGAGCTGGTGGTCATGTTCCCCGGGGGCCTGGGAAAGGACCGGCTGGCCGAGTGGGGCCGTCGGTGCCAGGCCGAGCGGCAGACAGCGCAACTGATCGTGGGACACGTGGGCAACAAGGGCACCCCTCCTCCACGGGCCTGGTTCCTGCCACCGGCCTGCCTGAGCCACTGCGTGAGGCTAGCACTCATCCGCTTCCGGGTCAAGGTGAGGGAGGGGCCGGATCTTAAATAACGTACCCCACACCTATTCCCTCCCAGCTAAACACCTAACCACCCACTAACCTGCCACCCATCTATCCACTCACCGCCTAATCAGCTAATCCACGTGCCTAACTGTCCTCTGTCATTTTATCCATCCACCCTCCCCTTCATACCACCCCCTACCGATTCGCTCACCAACAGAACTACATCTCTACCCATGTCACCCCAATAACTCTCTTTACTTTCATATATCCAGTGACCTGTCTCTGGGTTTTAGCCAAATGTCTTTGGTAGCCCCATTTTTCTCTTAATGTTTTTTGCTTCAAGCTGAAAATGCCCTTTTCTACTTTTTCCAGTTGTCATTTCTTCTGTATGTCTCTTTCCAACCTTGCAGCAAATCAGTTAAAAAGATGTTACTTGAATGCCTGTCTTCTACAACTTTCCCTCATTTTGACCCATTGAGAATTTTTTTGTACCCATGTGTCCATTCAGTCTTTTTCATTTGAACATGCTTCTATCTCCTCCTGCTTTAGCCTAAACAAAAATTTTAAAAACCCACTGATTCAGTCACTGGCCAACAATTATTAGACCACTGAGAGTAAGGGGTTTAAGGAACATGTGAGACATGGGGTCCTACCCTTGGAAAATCAAATATATAAACTTGGAAGGTTTATTAATGGTATAAGTATGTATGTGATTATACTTCATGGTACAGATTGTAAGTATAGTATCTGTTTTGTGTGTGTTGGGAGATATCTGTGGGCTAAAATGGTCAGGGGAGGCTTCCTCAAAGAAGTTGGATTTCATCTAGTTCTTCAGGGATGGGTTGGATTTGAATGGGTTATGGGTTTGGGAGGAGGCTGCTTTAAGTGGGAGAAAGAGTGAGCAGAAGGAAGCAAAAAGGAATATCAAGCATTTTAGGCCCCATGGGCAGTTAAGTCCAATCTCTGCATGTAGTTGGTCACTGCTTATGGGGCCTGGGGAACAGCTTGGCAGCCTCCCCAGTTCTTGGCACCACTCCTGCTGCTCTGCTGCTTTCCCATACTCTTAGGTTTCAAGTTCTTACGTGTAGGGAATAGCAAGGCTTGAGAAGTAAAGGAGGTGGGCAGGAAGAACAAAAAGTGCAGGGTTGGGTAGGACAAAACCTCAAACCCAGTTCCTCACCGAGGCTCTTGGGTATGTGCTCACAGTTAAAAGACAGGACAGGGAATTGTGAAAATCCTAAAGAAATTGTCCTGGGTGGAATAATGAGGAGGGGAAAAAAATCTCATCTGAGCAACTGAAAGACCTGCATCAAGAAGCTTGCAGTGGTAATAGAGTTTGTGGCCACAGTCCAGTCATGCTAGAAAACCTTGTGCACATCATCACATCTGTGCCTGGGCTGGATATATTTTTAATGTTTTTTAAATTATTTACTATTGAGAGAGAGCAGGAGTATGGGAGGAGCAGAGGTGGGGGGGGGGGGACACAGAATCTGAAGGAGGATCCAGGCTCTGAGCTGTCAGCACAGAGCCCGATGCAAGGCTCGAACTCACAAACCGTGAGATGATGACCTGAGCAAAGTTGGACGCTTAACCGACTGAGCCACCCAGGTGCCTCTGGGCTGGATATATTAGAGCTGTTTTTAATAATAAAAAATCTAGTGATGAGCTATCTTAAACCTAGAAAGTTAAAAAATATTAGACATTAATTTGCTTCCCTTTCTGACCATTTTTCAGTTTAATTCTTCATTCATGATGATTCTTTCCACTTTGTTTTCATTGCTGCCATCTAAACTTTAAGGACTTTCTACCTTATTGTCATTAACCTGGTTGCTGGCAACAGTGGCTAACTGATGGAATGCTTAGTATGTGCCAGGTGCTCATCTGTGTGCTTGAGCAACAAAATTCTTTCATTTGATCCTCACAGTAACCTATGAAGCAGTATAATCCCTGTCTTCCAAATGAGGAAACTGAGGCACTGGAGGTTTAGAAATTTACCCAAAGTCACCCAACAATAAATGGCGAAGCTGAGATTCCGGGATTCATGCCCAGGCAGTCTGGCTCCAGAGCCCATGCTCTTAACGGTGCTCTAAGATGAATCTTTCTAGAGTGCCAATGTGATTAGATCATACCCATACTCAACTAAAATCTTCCCTGGGTCCTTAGTAAACACAGGTCTGGGTCATTCATTGGTATTCATTTATTGAGTACTTGCTGTAGGCTAGGTACTATGCTTGTTGCTGAGGATTCAAAGTTAAAAAAGAAAATCCCTGTACTTAAGGAGATCAGTTTAGTGAAAGACCAAACCAAGAGTTGCAGATACTGTTAGCTAATTGCAAATGATGAAAAATATTCCCCCTACAGGGGTCATAATTAATTCTGGGTGAGCTTTCGAAAGTTGGGAAAGGCTTCACAGATGGGTGCTGAGCCTTGGAGAGGGCTAGGAAGGGTAGTTCAGGTAGTGGACAAAGGTGTGGAGACCTAAAATGGCCAGCCATGAGATCTGAATGGATTTGGATTAGAGGTTGGTAAGAGAATTAAACATGGAGTATGGATTTGTGGTTTCCAAACTTTTTTTATTCATGCACCCCCATCAGGCAAAAGTTTTGAGAAGCAACCTTAATATGGCTTACCAAAATTCTCCATCATACATAATCTCATCTTTAAAATCCCAGCAGTTTATCACAATAAGATGGATTGATATGTCATAAAGCAAGTGTAGTGAAAATGGTGGCATCTCAGCAGTATTTATGTATTTATGTACTCACTGTAAAATTTCAACTTTGCCAACTTTGAGCTTTTTCATAATAAAATATTGGGGAACAACTTCCCAGCAGTCCTCTTCAGTCCTGAGAACTACCATTTGGGAAATACATAAATTTTATTCTCTGTGCTAGATTGTAAACACTCTGATCTTTTCATATTCTCCATAATCTCTTGTATATTCGGGGTTTAGAATACATTCTTTTTTCCTGAATAGGTCAGTAATTCTGAGAGTGGATTGTATGAGCAACTTAAAAAGTGTGTAATGTGACTCTTAATATTGTGAATTTAAGACTGGCTCCAAAATCACATATATAAAGAAATTATAGTTGTTTATCAGTGAACAAAGTTCTCTTTCCTAGTTTTAGTTGGTGATCTTTGTTGTTGGAGTGATGGAGAGCTTCCTGGTTTATAGTGCAGACTTAAGAGATACTGGTTAATAGCTGAGGTAAATAGCTGTGGTTTGCTTTTATAGAGGAGTGTTCCACTATTTTGAAGATAGCAGATTTTCACTTGGATGATCTGCATGCTTACCATTTCTTTTGACTGAAATAAATGCCAGGGCTTCAGAATAAAATGTGCTACTGTTTTTCTCCTTCCCTTGGTTTTGTTCTTCAGACTAAGCCACAGAATGAGTCTTTACTCCTAGTCTTGTTTTCATTTGTAATAGAGAAAATAAAGGTGGAGGGATTAAGTAAAAGATAAATTGCTGGGTTGTCTGTTCAACGTTAGGCAACTAAAGACTTACCACGAAAAGACTATTGGCTTGAATTTTGTTATTGGGTTGGTTTCATTGGTATGTCCTGCAAACCTTTCTAAGTGGTAATCGTCAATAGCATTAAAATTAAGTAAACTGACCAGTTGCTAGCCTGGGTCTCAAGAGTAGAGCAGCCAAAAGCAATTTTAGAATGTGGTTTGGGAAATGATATGGGGTGGTTATGGGGCTGAATACTTTAATGGTTAAAAAAAAAGATAACACATAAAACCCATCACTTCACAGCTATAATTCTTTAGAATGGGACCAATTAAAGAAAAATGAGTTGATTTAAAGAAAAGTATTAAGTTACAATACGTGGATGTCGCAGAAATCATGTTGGTGATACATGAGTGGTCAAAATTTTGAAAAATCTGACCAAGAGCTGATACCATTTTATGCTTTTATTCTCTAATATAGCAATGGCTGCTATGCTTCTGGGTTATTTCCTTACACCCTCAGTGCCACTTCTAGGTGCTCTAGTGGTAGGAAAAATGATTAGAATAATAATTATTACTAATTCTTGAGTACCAAGTTGTGCATAAAGTGATTTTTAAATATCTCATTTATTCCTCACAAGCTTGCAAGAATGCATAGTATTCTTCCCATTTCTTTCGTCTGGACACTGTTAAAAAATAAAAA
Organism: Mungos mungo; assembly: GCA_004023785.1. Taxonomy (NCBI): domain Eukaryota; kingdom Metazoa; phylum Chordata; class Mammalia; order Carnivora; family Herpestidae; genus Mungos; species Mungos mungo. Next base: position 6,526 of record PISW01012956.1, on the reverse strand, counting down.
TGTGGATAAAAATCCCTGTTCTGGGTCTCTATTGCTCAAAGTTCCTTTGCACAGTTCCACTATACTATTTCCTTCTTTTAAAAAATTTTTTTAAATATTTTTTTTGAGAGAGAGAGACTGCGTGAACAGGGGAGGGAAAGAGAGTTTGGGAGACACAGAATCTGAAGCAAGCTTCACGCTCTGAGGTGTCAGCACAGAGATCAATCTGGGGCTCGAACTCCCCAACCACGAGATCATGACCTGAGCCAAAGTTGGACACTTAACCTACTGAGCTACCCAGCTACCCCTATTTCCTTCTTTTTGTATATTCTTATGTAAGATTGTGTACTTTTATTGGCCAGATAATAAGAATAAATACATGAAGAAAAACAATAATAAATCAATTTATTAAACACTTAGTTTATGCCAGCATTGCTAAGTCTACAAAACTACCAATACAAAGCACATGTGTAAGCTAAGTGCAAAGTGAATGAGTCCTAGCAATCTTTTCTGCCTTTTCAGTCTCTCCCTTTCTGGTTTCTTTAACGTATAGTATAAACAAATAACCTTTAAACCAAAAAAACCTTGCCTTTACTTTGTAATTCTCCTAAGCCATTATCTTTATCCCTGTTCTTCCCTTTTAACCATTATTCATGAACAAAGAAGACTGTATTGTATTAATTCCCATTCCCTAGCCTATTGCCACTTGATATCTAATGTTACCATTCTGAAGCTGCCGCATCCATTTCTGCTGTTAACCATTTCTTGGTCCTCTTTGAGATAATTTTCACTATTGAGCCATCCTTTCTTTGAATATTCTTCCTTGAATTTCATAACACTGCTCACTTCTGATTCTCTTTATAAGTCTCTAGTTCTTTCTCCTTTCCTAATTTATTTCTCCTCTTTCCTTAAGCCTCAGTGGTCTCAAGGCTTTTGTCCTAGTCACATTCTCCTATATTCACTTCCTGAGCAGTCTTCTCCATTATCATGGCTTTAAATATTAACTATATTCTGATGGTTCCTGTAGCGCTTTCTCTACCCCCGACCTGTCTCATGAACTTTCAACATATCTTTTCAGCTCTGCTACTAAATGTCTTATGAGTCACTTAAATTAAAAAACTATCCAAGATGGAGCTCATTATTTTCCCCTAAAACTTGTTCTATTTACAGTATTCTCTTTTTCCTTTGAGCCTTGTCATTTATCTGTATCAAGCCAGAAATGACAGAGTCCTTAATTCTTCACTTTCCTGTCACTTCCCATATCAGTCCTGTCACTTCTAACCTCAAAAATGTCTCCTGAGTCCAGCCACTTCTACCCCCATTGCCTTCATTTCTTATCTGAACCATGAAAGCAGCCTCAACTTTCTCCTTTACCACTTTCTGGACAAAAGCCCATCTTCCACATTGCTGTCAGGGATATCATCCTGAAAACCAAAGCTGACTTCTTATGTGCCCAAAGATACCCACTGGATACTTTTTACCTATCCTCCCAAGTCCAGACTTCTCAGCCTGGCAGACAGTGCCTTTCACAGTCTGGTGCCAAACTCTGTCCAGCCTTACTTGGTGGTTACCTGTGCCCACACCTGTTCCATCCATTTGGAATGTTCCAGCCATTCTGAACTTTTTAGTTTCCTGGGTGTGCAGTGTGTTCTCACAAAGTGCTTTTCTTATGTTACTCTCACCCTTGCATAGCAAATTCCTACATATTGATCAAAAGTAATCCCTGTGATTCTTCCCCAGCCAAGGCTGATGATGTGCTACCCAAATGCTATTGAATTACATCTCATTTTTTTCTCTTTCATAGTATTTTCATATCACATTTAATTCTCTTTTTCCCCATGCTGTACATTACATCCCTAGAGCGTATTTATTTTATAACTATAAGTTTGTATACAATTCTCTTTTAATTGAATTCCAAGAGGACAGGGATTTGCTTCTAGGGCTGGACACATTGTATACAATAATGGTTGTTGGGAGAGAGACATTGGTTGGTTGATTGACTATAGAGAGCTTTAGAGCTCTCTATAGCTCTCTATAGAGAGGGTCAGATAAGGAAGAATTTAGAACCAGTGTTTTGTAATGTTATATGTTAATTTCCTGTAAATTAACTTAAATTCCAAGTAGAATTGAAAAACTCTATTAAGTAAAAGTAAGTGGTAGCTACTTAGCAATACATTTATAGAATAAATTCCCTCTTTGTGGTAGTAATAATAGCTACCACATGGGCTGGGTACCTTACATAGATTCATTATGTCATTTCATCCTCACAACCACCTCTCAGGATATGTATTAATCTTCATTTTTTTAATGGCTAAAATAAAAACAGGATCAGCATAGTCATCACTGGTCCAAGGTTGCACTGCTAAAACATGGTTGAGCCCCAAGATACAAACCTAAATATATTTGAGACCAAAATCCTTCTTCTTTAACATTGCAAAACAATATAGTTGCATTTCAAACTAAACTTTTTCCAGAATATTTTGCTTATATTTAGTTTGTGGAGCTTAATGGCTAAGACCACAGAACTTAGAGCCAGACTGCCTGGGTTTAAATCCTTGTTCTTCTACCTAAGATATGTAAACTTAGGCAAGTTAAGTTTTCTGTGCCTCAGAAGATGAGGGATAGTAATAATACCTGTATCATACCCTTTGTGGTCTTAAATGATTTAATGTAAATAAGGTGCTTATAACATTAGATGGCACATAGTAATGCTATGTAAATGCCAGCTACTGTTATTTTGAATAAAATATCTTGGATGCCAAGTATGTTGGACATAGATCATTTCATTCTCATGCTTTAAGCTTAGGATGGCATGGAGTGGCCTGCAGGGACCTTCATGATCTGCCTGCCATTTTCTGGCCTTGTTTCACCCTATTTGTTTTCTCAGAACAGTGAATGGTTTTCAGTAACATTTTTTGAACATCTATTTTGTGGCAGATCCCATGCTAAATACTATGAACAAAGGAATTCATTCATTCAACAAATATTTATTGGAATCCTACTGTGTGCCAGGCACAGTTCAAGATTATGAAGATAAAGTAGTGAACAAAGCAGATTTCTGATTTGGGGAGGGAAGGCAATAAACAAGATAAAAAGACAAAACATATATAATATTTTAGGTGGTTTAATAAGTGCTGTGGAGGAAAATGAAGTAGGGATGTGAGATAAGGGCGTGTTGAAGTCAGGGTGATACTTGTCTGTCTCCAGGACTTTGTTATCTGGTAGGGGAGACAAGTACAAAAATACTAACAGTATGAATCCTGAGGGTCATTTCTCTGGTCCTTGTCATAGGCCCAAGGACATAGTCAATGAAAGTGCCAGAACCAGGATTTGCATACCAGACACTAAAACCCTTACTTTTTTACCTATACCTTTAAGGAAATTACAAAGGTTACGGCAAGGATGGCAAACTGGCAGTCAGTAGGCCCATACATTTTTTTAAAGAACTCCATTGATTTTTATTGATCAGCAGTGTTTTGATCAGTAGTATTTATCAGAATCTGAAATCAAATAGCAGGTTTGGACTAGATAGTAAGGCATCACCTAGTTGAATAATGTTTTGTTTCCCTCTATCATTTAACTTGTATGAACACATTTTTTTTTTTTTTGGAATATAGGAATTTGTTGCCAGCATTTTAAAAATTGTGAAACTTTACAAAAAATTCTGACTTTCCAACCACTCTTGAACTATCAGACCCTTTGGCAACACCAATTGCCCCCTTTTGCTGAGCCACATGGTCTTCATTTCTTGGAATCTCTACGATTCCATGGTGTCTCCTTGATACAGTGACCAAGTGCCTCTTGCCATTCATGATAGCTATCTTCCATCAGTGGCTTCCAGTGATTCCCGCCTTCTGGCATACACACTCTTGTGTAATCTCCCCATCCCTTATGTGTGGGCTGGGCCTAGTGACTTGTTTCTAATTAACAGACTACAACAAAATGATGAGATGTCACTTTCAAGATTAGGTTATAAAAAACTGTTACTTCCATCTTGTTTGCGCGGTCTCTCTCTCCCCCCCCCCCTTCTGCCTGCCCCCACCCCGGCCGCTTTCTGGCTCTTCTTGCTTGATCTCTTTGATGAGGCAAGCTGCCATGTGGTAAGCTACCCTATGGAGAGGCCCACATGCCAAGAAACTTGAGGGCAGCCTCCAACTAACAGCCAGTGAGGAACTGAGACCCTCAATCCAACAACCCGCAAGGAACTGAATCCTGCCAACAGCCACCTGAGTGAGCTTGGAAGCACATCCTTCCCCAGTTGAGCCTTGAGATGAATGCAGCCCTGGCTAATATCCTGATTGCAGCCTGTGAGAGACCCTGAGCCAGAGGACCCAGTTAAGCCATGCCCACAGATACTATGAGATAATAAATGTTTTTTTAAGCCGCTAAGTTTTGAGGGTAATTTGTTACACAGAAATAGATAATGAAAACATCATTGATTGTGGTATTTTTTTATAGTAGTTTTGATAAGCATGAAATATTTCTTTTACCCACATCTATGAAAAGTGACAAAAAATTATACAAGAAGGTCACATATTTAAATATCATAATTTTTTTGATTCAATGACAAGAGATGGTTGTGCCATAGCAAAAAGACCAAATGAATTGAAGTCCAAAGACTTGCATTCAGGTCACTAGTGGAATCTTGGGTAATTTATTACTTCATTTTGAGGACCTTCATTTACAAAATGAATAAGGAAGTGATACCATGTTTCCCAGGACAGTTGAGAGAATTACCAGATATAATATATGTGAAACCTACTACATACATATTAGTTCATATTAATTTCAGTCTCTCCTATGTTTCCATAGTACTCTTTATATATTTCCATTGGCTTGTACCATAATGTATTGTGATTATCTGTTATATGTAGGTGAGTTGATCTTTGCATCTCCTCACAGTATTTGGGCACATAACAAGTGTGCAGAAAGTATTATTTGAAAGAATGAATAGTTGTTTTGTTATATAACTACTGAAACTTTAAAAACACTAAAATATACTTAAAATTCTTGACCTAGGTATCTTTGATCTATGGGACTACCTTTTGCCAAATTGCTGTTAGGCATATCTGTAAAGAAGGCAGTTTCAACAGAAAGGTCTTCATATAAGGTCACTATGTAAGGCTTAAATTTGGTCTGTTGAACAATTAGCACAGCCAAAGCACCTGAACCAGAACTGGAGGAGTAGGCTAGTCCATCTTTATGGCACAAAGAATACACTTAAGTACTTAAGTCTACATACAATTTATCCCCTAAGGCAAGAAGCAGTCTTGCAGCTTGAGGTATTGTCTACCTTTTGTATAGGCTTCCATTTGTGTATCTCAGATACAGGTTTTAAATACTCATTCTCTCTCTTAAAAAGCTGGCAATAATTATCTTTAGAAGGTCACATATTTAAAGGAAAATCCGAGAGAACCTATTTCTAGGTGAAAGTGATGAGTATTCCTCTGTATCTAAATAAAATATGTTGAAACACTGAAATTTATGACACCATTTTATTTTTTGTTGTTTTAAAATTTTTTAATGTTTTTTATTTATTTATTTTTAAAATTTTTTTGAATATAACATAATTTATTTTTTTAACATATGCAATTATTTCCCATCATTTACAATACAGTGGTTACAATGACACTCCAAACAGAAAAGCAAAGTAAAAAATCAAAACACCAACTTCTATTTCATGTAATTAGACTTATACAGAAATTAGAAGGTTAAGTAACAACTAGTTAATCACCTAATTTCACAGCTATCTGAAGTGGCAATCGTTATACAGCAGCTTATCTACGATACATTCAAGATAAATGATACAATTTATTACTTGCCCATAAGCTACAACACAGCCTGCTTAATACCTTTCCTTAAATTTCACCTCTATACTACAATATACTTGAGGTCTGCAAAAAAGTAGCTACCTTTTATGTAGGAAATGGATGATTAAGTCTTTGGTGTTGTAAAAGCAACTTCATTTACACGTAACCACCCCCATCACCAAAAAAAGAAGAGGAAAAAAAAAAGTAAGGAAAAACCCAAGACATACTTCCTAGGGGAAAAAAAAACCAGCATGTAATTTCTGTCCCTGACGGAATGTATTAAATAAGCAAACACCACCAACAAGCAAAACAAGTACTACAATGTAAAAATATTTAAAAAAAAGAAAACCCTCTCACATGCATAAATGAAAGATTGCACACAAAGAACTCACATCTTTTCAAGCTTCAACAGTAAATATTCTGCTACTATGTATTAAATACTGCATGGTTTGCCCAAGCTAAGATGAAACCACATCACGAATCAATAAGCATTTTGCATTTTCTTTCATTATCTACTCAAAGTCATGCCTACTGCACCTCTAACCATTTCATTAAATCCAATGATACAGCAAACACTCCCAAAATAAACTTAGATTGTATTGCAGTTTCACTTAACAGTATATAAAATGCTGTGTTGTGACAGGTATCAACTATCCATTAGATACTGAATCAATTTTTCTTAAGCACTACTCACTGCTTGCTTTTCTTGAAGCTAGATCATTCTGAAAATTTCCTGT
>PISW01012955.1:0-29101 GCA_004023785.1 Mungos mungo | reverse complement strand
CAGTGCCTTCTTCCTGCCCACCCCAGGCACCACTTGGTTCACAGCTCCCAGCCTCACAGCCCTTCTGGGGTCACGGCCTCTGCAGGGCCAGTGTCCCATGGGGACTGCCTTGTACAGACGCCACGTGAGCGCGATGTGGGGCTGGGACACAGCAGGCTGGCTTGCAGCTTATCTGCACCTCTTGTCCTGGATCCGTCCGGACCTCAGCCAGTGACTGAACCCCTGCTCGGGGCTGGAGCGTGCGGAGGCGCCAGTGCCTGCGTCCCACGCCCACTTTGGGAAGCCAGAGTCAGGTGTCTCCTCGCCCCTCCTTGGCACACCGGGCCCTCGGAGCCTCTGTCCCCCGCACGCGCACCCACACAGGCGGGGGCAGGCAAGGCCTCGGGCGCCCGGCTGCGGACACGGCAGGACCCGCAGGTGGTGGGCAGGTCCATCAGAGAAGGACGAGCCCCCACGTCCGTCCCGAGAAGTCCTGGGGGGCCCAGCTCTTGTCCTGACCCAATAGCCGTCTCCACAGGGAGGTGACCTCCAAATCAGGGGGCCCTTATGGGGGCCGGGGGGCTACAGAGGGCGTGGGTGGAGCCCACCCTCAGGCGTGTGCATGTTTGGGTTTTTCTTACACCCACCCCTCTGACCACCTGCGGCAGAGCCAGTGCAGGGTAACGGGATGTGGCTGCTTCTGTTTTGTCTTTTTTTAATGACTGCATACACTGAGGGCCACGAACGCGCGATGCCCGGGCACCTCCCGGCTCACAGCGAGCGTCGGGGGCACACCCCGAGGGCCTGCGGGCCTGGGACACAGCGAGCCTCCTCCGGACTCCGCGTCCTTGTTGCCGGCTTTGGGGCAGGGAGCATGTTTGTGACTTTTCCACAGCTGCTGTTCTCTTAGACGCGGGGGTGATTTCCCCCGTAGTTTCCCAGGAGGCGCTGCGGAAGCCCTGACTTCGGGTCGCAGGAGTCCTTCCACCGCTGTGGCCGCGTGCTCGCTGCCGGGAAGTTCACACTGACTGTGGGTCCTGGGACCCTGAGACACCGGAGTTCAGTGTGACCTCACACACGGCACAGCCAGGGGGCTGGCTCTGGGACCTTGGCTTCTGAGTCAGGTGGCCCTTATCACGGTTACAGGCACAGGCGGCAGGGCCCGGGTGGTGGTACGTGTCAGTTGTAGGGGGCTGCTGGCATCACCCATTGGGGAGGGGCCTTGGCCGTGGCCCCAGCAATGCCCTGGGCCCAGGCCCTGGGTGGCCATCCCAGGTGAGGGGCAGCCCCGAGGTGTCCTGGGTAGAACCAGGGACCAGACCCCCACCCCTCACTCTCCCTTTCGGTCTGGCCTCCCTGTGCAGGGCAGCAGACGGCTAGCTCATCGGGGCTCAGGTTGACAGCAGCCCTGAGCGGAGGTGCGGTAAAGAAGGAGCCCCCAGGGCTGGGAAGGGGTGTCGGCGTGCACACGTTGTGGCCCCCGGGCCTCAGCTTCCTCACTTGTCGCGTGGCTCATGCCATGGCCCTTCCAGACACGTGGGACCAGTAGGCGGTGATTGAGTTAGGGCAGCTTAAGGCACGTTGAGGTCCCTCCTTGTGACCGGCCGGGGACTTAGCCCCCACCTCCTCTGTCCTCTTAGAGCCAGGGCGGAGCCCCCTTGCACCGTGCGCCTGGCCCCGGCCTACTGAAAGGGCCCCCACCTCTGTGGCTGAGTTTGATCTTCTGACCTCAGACCTCCTGTGTGCAGAGTGGGCTCTTTGTGTGTCCTTGGGGCCCTGTGGCCAGGCAGGGGTACGTGATGGGCCGTAGGCGCCCGTGGCCATTCCTGGGTGTCTGTCTGTTCCAGGAGTTGCTGGTGACAGGAGCAGTGTGTGGACATGCGGTGGACAGGGACTCCACGTGTGGACATGCAGTGTGGATGTGGGATGTAGAGTCAGGGCATAGACCTGGGGTGTGGACTCTGGGTGTGGACGTTGGGTGTGGACTTAAGGTGTGGGGTGTGGACCTGGGGTGTGGACTCCAAGTGTGGATACAGGACGTAGAATTGGGGCGTGGACCTGGGGTGTGGACACAAAGTGTGGACAAGGGGTGTAGACTCAAGATGTGGACACTAGATGAACATGTGGGATGAGCACATGGCTGTGGATCTGGGGTCCAGTTTCTAGACCCAGTGGGACCTGAATATCTGTAGGGTTTTGCCTCTTGCTCAAGGGCGCAACTCCTGGAGGGCAGGGGCCACGGGGCTCACCGCGGGCCCTGGGGCCTCACCGCGGGCCCTGCTCTGCCGTTGCTCAGCCCCTGCCCGCCTCACATCAGTGCGATCTCTGATCAGTGGACGAGCAGGCAGGCCAGCCGGCCCAGGATCCAGGCTGCAGAGCTCTTTCCGTGAAAGGCAGGGGTGTTGGGGGCTAGGAGGGAGGGAGCAGAGGGGTCGGGCGGGTGCAGCAGCCCCAGGGGAGGGGCGGGTGACTTCAGAGGACTAAGAATGGTGAGCATCTTTCATGAGCTATGGGCCATCAGCACCTCATCTTTGGAGAAATGCCTGTTCAGGCCCTTTGCCCGTTTAGAAGCCGATTTGTGGGTCTTTTTGGTGCCGAGCTACAAAGCCCTTTGCATCTTCTGGACGCTGGAGCCTCATCAGATGGGTACTTTGCAAATCCTCTCTCCCATTCTGAACGGCACCCTTTCCCTTTCTTTGCAGTGCCCTGCAGTGCACAGAAGTTCTACATTTTTGATACCCAGCTGATTTTTCTTTCGTTGCTTGTGTTTTTGGTGTCCTATTTAGGAATCCATGACCAAATCCACGGTCATGAAGGGGTACAGCAGCCCCCCATGGGGTCAGGAGGGGCCTGACCCGTAGCCCCGAGCTCCCCATGGTGAAGTGGTAGGAGCAGCCCATTTCTGAGACCCCCTTGGCCTCTCTGGCTCTGGGTGACAGGACAGCAATGGCCCCATGCAGGCGGGCCTGCGGGACGGCCTGGTCCCTCTGTGTGTCCTGGTCATGAGTAGCAAGGCCATCCTTGCCCCTCCCTCTTGCTCCTCCCCCGTCCTTTCCCTGTGGGCCGGTCCTTGCACACTTCTTCTCCCTCTGGGCTCAGACCGCCGAGGCCCCTCCTGAGAGGTGAGCAGGAGCCGCCCTGAGCTCTGCGGAGCTGAACTCTGGCCACATCTGTGTCCCCTCCGTTCCAGCTGCGTGGGAGTGGAAGAGGAGGAGGCCCCGGACATCGACATCTACCACTGCCCGAACTGCGAGAAGACCCACGGCAAGTCCACCCGTAAGTAGGGGCCGCGCTGCTCACCTCCGACCGCCCTGGCCTGGATGGTGGTTGTGCCTGGGCCACCGCCAGCCCTGCTCACTGCCCCTGGGGACCTGTCACTGCTCCTCCTGGTCGGCTCCTGCCCACAGGTGCCCCTGAGGCCGCTTGGCTTGTGCTTTTAGAGGGGCCAGGCCCATCTGAGATGGGAACGCCATGCAGGGTCTGGGAGTGCCTGTGTTGGGGACCGGCTGTCCCTTTTCCAGTGCCCCTTGCTGCCTGCTGTTCCCATGGGGGGTGTGGCATATCCCGTGGGGGCTCCTTTGGGAGCAGGCTCATCCACGGAGGCCCCTGGGGAGCTCATGTCCCTGCTAGGAGGTAAGATCTGAGGCTGAGCCCAAATAGGGGGTGTGCCCTGGTCCGCAGTGTCTTGGGAGGGGCCTTGCCTGGGGACAAGACACATGCCGTGGGCGTGTTAAAGTGGCCTCTGGTTTCTGGCCCGGGTTGGGGGCGTGGGTGCTCATAGGTGCGGGCTGGACGCTGACCCTGGCTGGGGGTCCGCTGAGAGCCTTGTCATCCTGAGTCCTGGGCGGGCTGGGGGAGGGGGTGGGGGGCCCACATCTGGCCCCAGGCACCAGAAATCCTTTCACTCCCCCTTCAAAGGGAGCCTCCCCCCGGTGTCCAGGCACAAGGCAGAGGCTGGCCCCCCCATCTCCTGTGGGGTGATCGCTGTGGATCCAAGGGAGGTTGAGGCAGGGTGCCAGCACCCTGTTCTGTGGGGGAAGGCTGCCCAGGCAGTCTTGGGAGCTGTGCCCCGGTCTCTTGGGGAACTGGGTGAGGCAGGTGGGTCACCTCTGGCCTGCACACCATGGTCACCGCGCGGCCATGGGGCCTCACTGGCTGGGCTCCCAGCACGTATTTATCATGCGGTAAAGCACCAATGCGTGAGAACTGCAAGAAGGCTCCTGGGTCCCTGACGTCCTGGTCCCCCGGGCGCTGGCGCTCATGATCAGTCTGCTCTGATTACCTAGAGATCATTCCGGTCACTGCTTCACAGCGGACGCAGGAGGGTGACTGTCAGCTCGTGGGTTAGCTGGCATCTCCACCTCATGAGCCATGGAGAAGGCTCAGGGCCTCAGGGATGAACAGGCTGGGGGCTGGGGGGTCACACTCTGTGGCCCTGGGGCAGGACTGGAGCTAGGAGACCCCACCTGCCCCACAACAGAGCTGAGCGGCCTGAGGGAGGGCGGGCAGGGCCCTGTGGTCTGGGGGCTCTTGCATGAATCTGGGCTCCGGCTGGGCTACCGCAGGGTGCCGAGGTGCGTGTCTGTGCTCGCACACAGTGTGACTTCAACACTGACGTGTGTCCTGGAAGCACCCTGCCCTGACCGGGAGCTGCCCACTCTTGGGAGCATGTGTGTCTCCTGACTGAGGCCCCGCCCCTGTGCTCCCCTGTGCTGATGCTGAAAGCCAAGCGTGGGCGGCCCTTCCTGGCACTGCGGCGTGCCCGGCTGTGTGTGTGTGCGCACGGGCATGTTTTGTGTGTGCACGAGTGTGTGCAGAAACGCTCGCATGTGTGTCCACATGTGTGGGTGTGTGCATGAATGTGGGCACGCGTGTGCATAAGATTACACACATGTGTGTGCCTGTGTGTGCCTGTGCACATATGCTTTATAAATCCTATTGCTACTGGAGGCCGTGTGCCCACAACGGGCAGAGGTGCAGGGGCCAGCCCTGCCCACCACTGTGCACACCTGTCACTGCCAGTCTGCACTTGAGATGCGTCCGTGCCCAGACTGGAGCCCATCACTGTCCGTGACATGCTGGTCAGTTGGCCGCATCTACTCCAGTCAGACCCTCCATGGTGAGGGCCCTCACTGTCCCCACGTCCCCAGGGGATCCCCCGAGGCCGTGGGGTGTGCTGGGGGGCCCTGGGTGGGTTTGTGGCGGGCACTGCGATGAGCGCGGGGGCTCACAGATTCACAGACTTGGGGTCTGGCAAGGGGTCCCAGCTGCCAGGAGGGCTCCCGGGAGTGGGGGGCTCGGTCCTTACGATGGCTCTGACCCTGCCCTGCCTGTCCAGCTCTGGCTGCTCCCCTGACACTCCTACCCTTCCTCCCCATGGCCCGTGCGGCTGTGTGCCCTGGGGGGTGGGCACCCGACGCCCCCAGGCCCCAGGCTCCCGCTGGGCAGATGTCAGAGGGGGGTGGGGCATCACGACGAGAGGGCACTGGCCTCGGTTCCCGGGAAGGGAAGGAGCCCACTGGCCAGGGGTGCGCGAGGAGCCCCAGGGCCCGCCCTGCCTCCCTGGTGGTTCTGCGCCCCGCGCTCCAGTCCCGGCGTCGGGTGGGCCAGTCTCTCCTCGAGGTGCTCCTTGATGTCCAGTCCTGAGTTAGGGCCCAGGAAGGCCACCGGCCCCAGTCAGCACCTGCCTCCCAGGCCCGGGTCCTGGCGGGCCTGTGGGGGCGCTGCTGCTCCCCCCACTGCCCTTTACCCCTGCACCTTTGTCACCCGACCGCACCTGCCCTCCAAGACTCGGTTTCCCCCCCCGGCCCTTGGGGGCCAGGGCCCTCCAGCCAGGCGTCTGCGTCCCCGTGCCATCTCGTCCCCGTGCGACCGCACACCTGCCAGGGGAGACCTTGGGAAGTGGGGAGCGGGGCCTATGCGGGTGCCAGCTTGGGAGAGCCTCGAGGGGCCCCCATGGGGTCCCCTCCACAACACTTCCCCTCTCCCAGCCTCTGCTGCCTCCCAGATGGCTCTGAAGGACCTGTGTCCTGCTGGTCTCCCCCGCCTGCGGTGTCACCCATGGCTGCCAGCGTGCGGGCTGGACTCCTTTTCCGCCCCCTTCTCAATCCCTGGATGTGCTGGGCCCCTCGTTAGTGATCAGGGGCCAGGCTCGCTGCCCACCGGGGGCAGCCGGATCGCCAAGGCCCACCCACCCCTCGGTGGCCATGCGTGGCTGCCCTGTTCCCCAGGCCCTTCGGTGTGGGGCACCTGGCGGTGTCTGAAGCTCAGCGTGTGCGAGGTGGCCCAGGCTCACGTCCTGATCCCGCTGCAGGCCCAGCAGCGGGATGATGATACGGAGGCTGGTTCCAGAGTCAGAGTGACCTGGGCCATCATCAGGGTGGTGGCCCTGCCTGGGCCATGTGCACCCTCCCCGTCTGAGTCTGCTGGCTCTTCAGGAAGCAGGGGCGGCCCGCAGGCCAGCTGTGGCATTGGTGACCCTGGTGCAGAGCTGGGTGCTCGGCGAGCACTTGCAAACCGCTGGGAAGAACAGGCCTGAGCCAGGGTAACCAGAGGCCCCAGTGCAGCGCCCAGGAGCCCCAGCCATTCACAGACATCCCATGTGCCCACTAGTGCCAGACTGTGCCCGGCACAGTGGGCGAGTGGGGAGAGCCCGAGGGTTCAGAGTGGGACGGAGCCCTGTGAACAAATGATTTCAGCCCAAGCAGCCTTGCCAAGAGGAGGGGCCGTGGGCACATGGTGTGCCCCACAGAGCGCCTGGGGTGGGCAGGGGTGCTGCACACAATTCCCCTCCTGCAGCTCATGAGGGTCCCAGACCTCGCTATTAAATTTGCAGCACAGAGACACCCAGTAACTTGCCCAAGGTCACACAGCTATAGGCTAGGTGAGCAAGAAAGATTTGGGCAGGTGACGGAGCCCTCGGATCTCTCGTCTGTGCCTGGGGCCACCACCAGAACCCCCAGCTCGCGTCCCCCCTCTGCAGGATCTTGCCAGGTTTCCATAATACCCACTCAGACCCTGGCCAGGGCAAACCGAGCCCGATGGCACCATCGTTGGAGGCAGGCTCCAGGGTCATCGGTGGCAGCCCCTCCCGTCCTCGTCCATGGGGGACGGGCATCCTGAGGGGCCACTGGCAGTCCCTCACAGCCAGCCTCACGTCTGTCATGGGGCCAGCCTGTTTCCTGGCCCACCCAGGGGTCTCCGTTCCAGTCCTGTCCTCACTCACCAGGTCGGCAAGGGCTGCCCTGAGCGGGGGTGGGGGCAGGGCGGGGGCCACAAGGAAATCCCTCCTTTCCCTCCAGGGGCTTACAATCTAGTAGGAGTGTGGGAGCGCATGTGTACGTGTGTGCATGTTCTGTGCACACTGTGGGCACAAACACGGGCATGTGCTTGTGCATGCACACACGTGTGTGCACATGCATGTGTACACAAACGCACCACTGTCCAGTAGGTGTGCATGTGTGTGCATGTGTGTGCAAATGTGAGTTCTGTGTGCACTATGTGGGCATGTGTGTGCATATGCACATGTGTGCAAATGCACCACAGTCCAATGGGCGTGTGAGTGCGTGTGTACATGTGTGTGCACGTGCACGTTCTGTGTGTCCTGTGTGGGCATGCATATGGATGTGTGCTTGTGTGTGTATGGGCAAATGTGTGCACATATGTGCATGTGTGCAAATGCGCCACAGTCCAGTGGGTGTGTGAGTTCGTGTGTACACATGTGTGCAAATATGTGTTCTGTGTGCACTGTAGGCATGTGTGTGCGTATGCATGGGTGTGCGAATGTGTCACAGTCTAGTAGGGGTGTGTGCATACACTTGCGTGTTAAGAGTCCGGGATGGGGTGCCCAGTGCCCTAGGAGCTCGAGGGCTGTAGTCAGCAGGCAGGGTGGCGGTGTCAGAGGGGACACACAGGAGCGGGGTGTGGGCAGGGCAGGGAGGTGCCACCTGCTCCTGCCCCAGCGGTGGGCTCAGGGCAGTGAAGGTCGCGGCAGGGAGGTGGCAAACCTGGGTGGAGGTGTTCCCTTGGTGGGACCTCCCGGGAGGTGCCTCTGGCGTGCTCTCAGCAGACCAGGTGCTAACGGGAAGGGTCCTGGGCTCCCCCAGCTTCGGGGTCTGGTCGGCTGAGCCGGAGGGGCGGGGCAGGGGTGGGGCCGTGACCCAAGGCTGGGGAGGGTGGTGGGTGGGCAGCCCCTGGGGGACACCGGGCTGTGTGCCATCTGCCCCTGTCTCCCTGCAGTGAAGAAGAAGCGGGCCTGGCAGAAGCACGGCCCTGCGCAGACGCCCGACGTGAAGCCCGTGCAGAACGGCAGCCAGCTCTTCATCAAGGAGCTGCGGAGTCGGACCTTCCCCAGGTGGGCGGGGGCGGCCTCGCGCCGGGGGCTCCGGGGCGCGCCTTCCCTCCAGGGGAGCGGCACAGCCCCCTGCGCCCTAGGTGCTCCCGGCTCCGGGGCTGACCTCTTCCTTAGCACCTGCAGGACGGGTGTTGGGGACCCTCTTCCTCTGGGATCATGCACCCCTGCTTCCCCGCCCCCGCCACCTGGCATGGCCCTTTTCACAGAACCTTCCCGAGAGAGAGGCTGCTGAACTCAGGTTCTGGTGGGTAAGGAGTGGGAGCTGGGGTCCTGCCTAAGACCACCCTCCAGACATGGCCCTCTGTCCCTGGGCCTGCCAGGCTGTCCCCAGGTCCCCTTCTCAGGGCACTGCCCGCTCGAACGTGTGTCCTGTGTGGGTGGAGGGCGGAGGGCAGGGGCAGGGCCGCGGGGACCCTGACACACAGACCTGTGCTTTTCGAGCTGCTCTGGGCCACCTGGCCCCTCAGGGCCGGAGGACTTGTTGTTTGTCTGACAGAGTCTTTTGTTTCTCCCCTACTTTTGAAGAGTGACTCACCGGACCCAGAATCCTACCTGGTCAGTTCTTTCCTTTTAGCTCTTCTTATAGCTCGCCCCCTGTCCTCTGGCACGCGTGGGGTCTCACGAGGGCTCCGGTGCGACTCTCCAGGACGAGGGACCTCCCTCCTCTGGCTTCTTGCCTTTCCCTGACTTTTATGGAGATAAACTCACGGACCTTACAGCTCACCCATTTCCGGCGTATGACTCGCTTCTCAGATGTGTGCGCCACCAGCAGCTGACTCAGAACGTTTTCATCACCCCGCCGTGGCCGTCTAACGTTCTGTCGTGTGGACACACCACGTGTCGGGTGTCCGTCGGGCCGCTGACACGCCGGGGCTCTGGTTTCTGGCTGCTGCGGGCCGCTCTGCTATAAACATTCTCACGCCGGATTCTGGGGGACATGTTTTCATGGATTCAGGAGCAGTGGTCCCATCCACCGTTGTCTGAGCCAACGCCACTGTTCCCCGCCAGCACAGCGTGGGGCCCGGCTTCTGAGTGGCCTCGCTGGCCCGTGTGACTACCTGGTGTTTTGATTGTAACTGTCCTTATAGGTGTGAGGTTTTCTCCCTCTGGATTGACCTGCACGTCCCTTAGGACGAGTCGTGTTGAGCATCTTTTCGTGTGCGTGGCGGTCATTTCGTACGTCACCTTGGAGAGTTGTCAGTTCAGACCCTTTGCCTATTTTTAATTTTTGTGTCTTAACTATTGAGTCAGAGAATTCTTTTTTTTAATTTTTTTACATATTGATTCTTGAGAGACAGAGAGAGACAGAGCACAAATAGGGAAGGGGCAGAGGGAGAGAGAGAGAGAGGGAGACACAGAATCCAAAGCAGGCTCCAGGCTCTGAGCTGTCAGCACAGAGCCTGACGCGGGGCTTGAACTCATGACCTGTGAGCTCATGACCTGAGTCGAAGTCAGACACTTAACCGACTGAGCCCCCCAGGTGTCCCTCCAGCTTTTTTTTTTTTTTTTAATCGTGCTGGCTATTTTGGGTCTGCTGCTATTCCATATGAATTTTAGAATCATCTTGTTGGGTCTGCAGGGGAGTCTGATATGGGCCGTGTTGGATCTGTACATCAGTAGAATCAGGGTGTTGCCATCTGAAAAATGCAAAGTCTTCTGACCCACGAACAGGGATATTCTCCCATTTATTAGGATCTTTTAAGTTTCCTTCACAGAGTTTGGTGGTTTTCAGAGTTTTGTACTTCCTTTGTTAAGTTTATTCATAAGCCACTTATTCTTTTTGCTGCTCTTTCAAATGGAATTGTTTTCTTAATTTTATTTCCAGAGGGTTCATTGCTACGGTCCTGAAATAGAATTGATTTTTGTATATTGATCTTGTATCCGGCCACCTTGCTGAGCTGCTTCATGAGTTCTAACAGCTTCTTAGTAGATCCCTTACTCCTTTCTATATACAAGATCATGTCATCTGTGATGGTTTTCTTTCTTCCCTTCCCATCTGCGTTACCTTTTTTTCCTTGCCTGATTGCTCTGGCCAGGAATTCCAGCAGAATGGTAAGCAGAAGAGGCTGGACAAGGCGATCAGGGCCCCGGCACGCTGAGGGTGCCACACTCGGGGGCAGCCTCCACAAGTGTGGGCCCAGGGGAAGAAGGGAGCCCCCGTATCTTGGCTGCCCTTGCCCAGGACTTAGCGTCAGGACAGACAGAGGCTGCCGTCCTGGTCCTCCGGGAGGGACGCTGGGGAGCGCTCCCGCTCAGCTCTGCGGGGCCCCTGGCTGCAGCCGTCCAGGGGGGTCGCTCGCCGGGCCAGGGGGTGCAGGGAGGGACCGGCTCAGCCCATGTATCAGGCACATGCCTTTCCTGCCAGGGTCTCATAGATTTTCTCCACTGGGTGTTTCTCCATTTGCTACCTGCTCTTAGAACCATTTCCAGAGGTTTTGAGTAGTTGTTCTTCAAAGTCATTTCCACCAGTTTCACGGCGGTGTGGGTCTGCTGCCGTGCTGGGGACGGTCTTTCTCGTGTGGCCTCTGTTGGGACGCTGCCTCTCCTGCTTTGCAGTTTGATTGGGACGTGTCGGGGTGTAGCTTTCAAGTGTTTATCCTACTCGGTGTGGTCTCCGTTTTCTGGATCTGTGGTTTCACATCTGTCATTAATTTTAGACAATTCTCAGCCATCATTACTTCAAATATCTCTCCTCCTTTCTCTTTTATTCCTGGCATTGTCGTCACCGCACGCTACTCTTTCTGTCGTTGTTCTGTACTTCCGGGATATCCTGGTCCCTGCTCTTTTCAGTCTTTTTTTTCTTTGTGTTTCAGGTCGAGCAGATTTTATAACTTAACGTCAAGCTTACTGAGTCTTGTCTTAGCACGTGCAGTCTACTTACTGATGCGCCGATGAAAGGCATTCTTCATTTCTGTTACCATTTTTAATAATTTCTATCATTTCCTTGTGATTCCTAGAGTGTCCACTTCTCTGCTTACATTTTCCTTCTATACTTGCGTATTGTTCACTTTTTCCATTAGCACTCCTAACATAGTGATCATAATTAAAAAAATTTCCTATCTTCTAATTCCAAATTCTGTGCTCTAGCTGAGCTGTGTCCTGGTATTCTGACAACTTTTTATTTTTAATTGAAGTATAATTAACATGCAGTGTTACATTAGTGTCCAGCGTCCAAGACAGTGAGGCAGGGCCTCATCCGTCGCTCAGTGCTCATCACAAGGTGTGTGCCATTGCCCCTCCCCCTGTTCACCCCCCCCCATAGCCTTCACTCTGGGAACCACCAGTCTGTTCTCTGTATTTAAGAGTCTGTCTTTACTGTCTCATTCTTTGTTCATTTTTTAAAAATGTTTTATTTATTTTTGAAAGAGAGAGAGAAAAAGAGAGAGAATGAGTGGGGGAGGGGCAGAGAGAGAGGGAGACACAGAATCGGAAGCAGCTCCAGGCTCTGAGCTGTCAGCACAGAGCCCAAGGCAGGGCTCAAACCACGAACCGTGAGATCATGACCTGAGCCAAAGTCGGACACTTAACCGACTGAGCCGCCCGGGTGCCCCTATTCTTTGTTCATTTGTTTAGTTTCTTAAATTCCACATATGAGTCAAAAATGGTATTTGTCTTTCTCTGCCTGGCTTATTTGTATTATACTTAACAGTATGCTCTCTAGCTCCATACATGGCGTTGCAAATGGCAAGATCTCATTCTTTTTTTGGGTCTTAGTAATATTCCATCGTGTGTGTATCTGTGTGTGTGTGTGTGTGTGTGTGTGTGTGTGTGTGTGTACACGCCACATCTTCTTTGTCCATTCATCAGTTGATGGACGCTTGGGCTCTTTCTGTATCTTGGCCATCACTGATAATGCTGCTGTGAACTTTGGGGTGCATCTTTGTGAACTAGTGCTTTCATTTCCTTTGGGGAAGCACCCAGGAGAGAATTCCTGGGCCACCAGGCAATCCTGGTCTTGGTGTCCCGAGGCCCCCGCGCTGCGCCCCCGCCGGCAGAACGCGAGGCCTCCTCTGCCTCCACATCCTCAGCAGCACTGCTCTTTCCCGTCTGTCTGATTTCAGCCACCCCGACGGGGGTGAGGGGGTTTGCTTTGTGTCTTTAGACTGTGCCTTTTTGCCATTCAGTGTATCTTGTTATTTTTCGGTGATAGCTGGACATGATGTGTTGAGTCAAAGGGACTGAAGTAATTATGCGGTTAGAGTGAGGCTTTGTGTTGACCAGACGAGGGCCTGGTCGTGTTCGCTGTAGCTGTAGGCGCCGGACACGTGACTTTCTCCCACGTTCCTTGTGTTGTCCTTTTCTCCTGTCCTCGCTGGGTGTCCTTCACAACTCCTTCTTGAACAGAGTCTGCCCTGCAGCTCTCCCGGCCGCGCTCAGCTGTCATCACGTTGTTGTGTGGTGGTGGGACCGGGGGAGGGGACGTCCTAGAGCGAAGCAACGCACCTCAGTGTCACAGCAGCCCCAGGGCTCGGGCCATTCCCACTGGCCTTTGCCTTTTCTCTCTTTCCCTGAGACAGGAAGCTGGAGGGGCTGCGGGGGCACTTGCTCCCCCGCCCCATCAGCTGAGGGCCTGGTGGGGGCTGTGGGGGTACTTGCTTCCCCCCCCTGTCAGCTGAGGGCCTGGTGGGGGGGGCTGCGGGGGCACTTGCTCCCCCGCCCTGTCAGCTGAGGGCCTGGTGGGGGGGGCTGCGGGGGCACTTGCTTCTCCCCCCACCCCCGTCAGCTGAGAGCCTGGCTAAGCAGGGGCTCCTGGAAGGCAGATGTTGTTACGGAGACACTCGGCGTGTCTTCACGCATGGTCGTTCTCCCCGAACCGTGTCTGAAATAGGACAGATCTTCACCAGGAGAACCTGTGGGTAGAACCCGTGAAAGTGTGGGTCTCCCCTGATGCTGGGCCACATGAGTTCTTAACTCTGCAGCTAGTTCACACTCAACCTCTGCACTTTGTCAGAAATCACTTTATTCCTCCTGGTTACCGCCTCCAGCTGCTTCTGCTTCAGGTAAGGTCCTCTCCGTGGTGATTCTCTGTATCTGCCTGTCTCCCCAGATTTGGGGTTGGCCCTGTAACCCTGATTTTCAGTGAATCTAAGAAAATTCCTTGCTTTTCAGTCTCTTCACCTTTTTTTTCTTGTTATGAGGACAGGAACGGCCATTCCTGAGCTCCTTACATGCTGGAGTTGAAACCAGAAGTCCAGTTCCACATGACGTTAACCCCTTCTCAGTTTTGGATTCTCTTTTTATTGTTGAGTTGTAAAAGTTCTTTACATATTCTAGATACTTGTCACTGATCAGATACTTTCTCCTGTTCTGTGGCCGCCTTTCCACTTTCTTCATGGTGTCCTTCGAAATGCAAATGTTTATAACTTTGATGGAATCAAATTCGTTCATTTTTGTAGTTGTTGCTCATGGTTTTGGCTTCTAGGAAACCGCTGTCAAATTCAAGGTTGTGAAGATTTGTGTCTGTGTCTGTGTTTCCTTCTGAAAGTTCTACAGTTCCAGCCTTTCTGTGTAGGTCTTCAGTTCATTTTGAGTTAGTTTTTGTATATGACGTGAGGTAGGGGTTTCCCTTCATTCTTTTGCGTGTGGACGTCCAGTTCTCCCGTGCACTATGTGTTGAAATGACTTTTTTCTCCTCTGAGCTGTCCTGGGGCTCCTGATTTAAAAGCAGTTGGCCGTAGATGTCTGGGTTTATTTCTGGACACTGGGTCAGGCTTCACTGAGCTCCTCTCTTTCGTGCTGGCACCACACGGTTTTGATTACTGTAGCTTTGGAGTGAGTTTTGAAGTTGTAAGTGTCCGCAGCTTTGTTCTTTGTGAAGACAGGTTTGGTCATCCAGGGGCCTTGCCCTTCCCTTCAGCTTTCCGAGTTCAGCCGGCCACGTCTGCAGAGGCGACAGTGGGTGTCCTGGCTGGGATTGTGGGACATCCATAGCCCAGTTTTCTTTCTTGAATCCCATATCTTTCCTCTGGATTTGATTTCTCTCTTATTGAATTATATTCTTCAGTGGTGAGTAGGACTATGGAAATATTCTTTTTTGAAAAGGTTTTCATTTCATCCTTGTTCTTAAATAGTTCTAGTTTTCTCAAATGGGTCTAAAAATTTTAGAGTAAAAGCTGTTTTCCTTGAATTCTTTGAAGATACTATTATTCTGTTGTTTGGCATCTCCTGTTGCTTCTGAGATGTCTGTGGCTGCCATTTGCTCGTTTGTTTGGCAAATAATCCGTTTTTCTCTCGGGAAACTTCTCCCTCTGTCCCCTCGTCCCTGGTGGGCTGCGCCTCTGGACGCGCCTTGATTCTGCTCAGAACTCAGGAGGGCCTTTTAGTTTGAGGGACTGTATCTTATCTCAATTCGGAAAAATGATCTTTTTCAAAATAGCATTTCACCCCCTTTCTCTGTATTATTTTTCAAGTATTTCATCAAATTGACCTTTTTTTCCCAAGCAGCTACCATTAAATGCATCTGTTGAGTTCTTAACTTTTTTTCAAAAGTGATGTTTTTCATGTCGAGACTTTCTGCCTGATCATTGTCAGTGCTGCCTGCTCTGCGTCCCCCTCCCTGCTCCCTGCTGTGTTCTCCCGTTATCCCTGTGAATGTGCCTAGTACGTTTGTCTGAAAGTCCCCTTCCCAGCTGTCCATCGTGCGCAGTCCTCGGACCTGCGCTCTGGCCAGTGCATCTTCTGTCATTCTGTGCGGCGGCCTGTGTGCCCTGGGCCCGAGGTGGCCCCGCAGAACCAGTCTGTGTTGGTTTTGCAGTCCCAGACCTGGAGCCAGGGGGCGGGGGGGGGGGTGGGCTGTGTGACACGAGGGCGCGGGGTCGCGGTGTGGCCGGGCGCTGGCTCCCTCCGGCTGCCCCGCGGCCGCCCCGGCTGCCTGCACTGCCCCAGCGCTCCCGGCACAGCTCGCGCACCTGCCGCCCACCCCGGCCCGCGCCCCATGCCCTCGGCCCGTGGCCCAGCCCCGGGGTCTCCCCTCTGTGCTCACCTCACTGCCCTCGCAGCGGAGCGTGGCCTCGCAGCCCCTTCGCCACGAGCACCGTGCTCCCCGGACTGTCCTCCCCTGCCCCGCCTCGCTTCTCCCGACCGCTCTCCCTGGGAGTTGTGGGGACTCTGCTCTCGCCCCCGGCCCTCAGAGTTCACGCCCGTGCCCCCGACCCCCCCGGCTGCCCCTTGGCCAGCGGCTTCAGCCTCCCTCTCCAGCCTCCGAGCACCGGCCTCCCTGCCCCCCGCCGGCTCTGGGTCGGCCCCGCGCACGTCTGCCCTCCCCCAGCCCTTGGTCACTCCGTCACCCGCCGCCACCGCCCGGCCTTCCGTCCTCTCGCTCACGGCTGCCTGCTGGCCCACGAGCCGAGCCTCCTCCTCCCTGGTCGCAGTGCCCAGCCTGCTTCCACGGCAGCCTTCCATCCATCCGCACTGCGGCCGGATCGCCCTCTGGCTCAAGCTCCCCGGTGGCTCCCGGGGGCCCTTGGCAGCAGGCAGAGGCCACCTCCAGGGCAGAGAGGCCGCCTCAGCGGCTGCGTGCTCAGCCCACTCACCCTCTGCCCTTGGCTGCCGGGCCCCTTCTCCCTCCCCACCCCTGGCCACACTCTCCCCACTCCCGGGCTTTGCTGGTACCTCCCTTCTGTCCAGGGCCCATGCCTCTCAGTCCTGCCCCTCTAGGCCTGGGCAGGACGCCCCGATGCTGACCCCTCCATCTCCCCCACTGAGAGCAGAGCTATGGCCTTGCATGCTTGTCTCATGGAAGCGTCTCCAGCGTCACCATGGGGGCTCTCCAGCTGGGCCTCAGAGGTCCCAGTGCCCCGGGCAGTGCCCAGCACACACCACTGACCGCAGCACCCCAGCTGCCGGCGGACCCTGTGTTCGGCTTCTGCAGGGGATGTGTGCTACCCGGAAGGGGTCTGTCTCCATCGTCCGTGCCCTCAGCCCAGCCTCCCTCTGCCCGGGGTCTGCTCTCTGTGCACATGGGAGGGATGGTATGGAGGGGGCAGGGGGCCCCAGGGCAGGGGAGGGATCCTGCTCACGATTCTGCCTTTCTCTGTCCTGGTAGGAGGGTTGGTCTCCACGTGCTCCCATCCTGGGATTCCTGGACCTTGAGGTCCGACGGCCGTGATGCATGTGTGGACGGCACTGCGTCTGCCCTGTGACCCGGGGCGTGGTGCTGGGGGCGAGCCCTCCTCCCGGGGTGTGGGGGCTCTGGCTGCGCATCTCCGGCCCTGAGGCCCTATCCAGGCTGCTCCCGGCGCTGCAGGGCCGGCACCCTGGCCGGCATGATGTCCGACCCCTACTTTTCCCACAGCGCGGAAGACGTGGTGGTCCGCGTGCCCGGCAGCCAGCTCACGCTGGGCTACATGGAGGAGCACGGCTTCACGGAGCCCATCCTCGTCCCCAAGAAGGACGGGCTGGGCCTGGCGGTGCCGGCCCCCACCTTCTACGTCAGCGACGTTGAGAACTACGTGGGTGAGTGGCCACCCTGGGGCCTGCTTGCTGTAGGCCCTGGCTGGTCCCCGTGCCGTGTGAGCTGTGTGACACGGGGTCTCTGTGTCCACTCAGGCCACTCTTCTTCGAATTAGACCCCATGTCCCACTAAAATGGCATGTGACCCTGGCCCCCCCCCCATCAGTTATTCTGGTGCAAAATGGGGCTGTCTTGGGACCCTTTCTTTGTTCCAGCTGCAAAATCCATTTCCATTGGGTGCTAATGGTGGTAATAGATGGTCCCCGCCTTTGAGATTTGTGCTGCGTCCCCCTCAGCCTCTCCTGGGCCGGCCTGAGGCCTCCTTGGTCTGACCCAGGACCCTTCCTGTCCGGATCCCTCTGGTTCCCGCTGATGCTGCCCTGTCCGGCCTGTCTCGTGTCCCCTGGCAGCTCCCAGCACGGTGGGCACCCTTGGTCGGGACCCCTCCGGGTGAAGAGAGGAGCCTGCGCGTGCTTGGGCGGCGTCTGTGAGGTGGGGGCTGTGCGGCCCAGGCTTGGAGGCCCTCACGGTGGCTGGGGCTCGGGGCGTGGCCCGTGCAACAGGACAGAGCCCGAGAAGGCAGATGCCCAGGCCCCTTGTGGCAGGCAGAGAGAACGGACCCCCACCTGGGCCATCTCTGCCCGGCCGCAGCACCGGGAATCACAACTAAACTCTAGTGCACACGCGCCAGGTGCTGGGCGTCACCAGTGAGCTGGTGTCCTGCCCCGGCCGCCACCCAGGCCCCGGCTCGGCCGCCGTGGAGGGCGCAGCGGGCACCATGTGCGGGGGCAGCTGAGCTGACCGAAGGCATGTGTTTTAGAGGCTCGTGTTGTAAACACTTTCCCTTCTCCTTACTTGTTTGCTGATGGGCTTTTCACACACGTGCACACGTGCACGCACACGCATGCACACGCGCGCACACAGAAAACAAGGGAAGTAAACTTCCCGTGCACAGCACCACGAGAGGTCAGCTGACTCTCTCCGCGCCCCCAAAATGTAAAGCAGAGCTCTGGTGGGGACATCGCTCCTCACGCCGTCACAGCCGCGGGCTGCGCGGCAGCTCGGAGCCTCGCTTCAGTCGCCCGCAGTGCCCCCAGCGCCCCTCAGGCTCAGCTGTTTGGTCGGAGCCCAGACCAGACCCACGGGCTGCACGCGGTGTTTACGCCTCTCAGCACCTCCCCATTCCCGAGGGTTGGGGGGGGGGGCTGCTGGTCCTAGAGAAGGTCCCTTGTGGGGGATTTGGCTGACCGCGTGCCCGTGGTGTCACATAACGCTCCTCTGCCCCCAGTGGTTCCTGCCCTACCTGGACAGACGCTGGGATTCGCATTCAGATGGACGGCGGGCCCCTTCAGGGGCTGGGGCGCCTGGCTGCCCGCACAGAAGTGCCTGTCAGCCTGCAGCTGGGGTCCGAGTGGCCCCCGGGGACAGTTGGGGGGCGAGCGAGGCCATCAGTCCTGTGCACCCTTCTCCCACTACGAATTATGAGTCAGTGTCATGGGCTCAGCCTCACCAGTTCCTTGACTCTCTGGAAACAACTGTCATCAGCGATTTTTACCTTGAACTTTTCCTCATCAACTACAGAAAATGTGGGGAAAATGTTTTTCCTTTAGCTTCCCGGTTTTCAGAATAAGTTGGAGCCCTAGAAGTATAGGGTTTTTAAAATTTTTTTTAATTTCAAAATGAAAGTGTACCCATGGTGTTTGTCTGGAGTTCCCGTCTGCTGGGCACCGTCCTGGCGGAGGCCCACGTGTCAGCTGCCCCCCCGGCACCCCGGCCTCTCAGCGGGGAGCCCATGCCCCGCCCACTGCCCCCCCCCCCGCAGGTCCGGAGCGGAGCGTGGACGTGACGGACGTGGCCAAGCAGAAGGACTGCAAGATGAAGCTCAAGGAGTTTGTGGACTACTACTACAGCACCAACCGCAAGCGCGTGCTCAACCTCACCAGCCTCGAGTTCTCCGACACCAGGTGGGGGCGCCGGGCCGGGCCGTGCGGGGCCGGTCTGTGTCTCCTCGAGACTGGAGGTGACGCAGCGCGACAGTCAAACAGAACATGAGCAGCAAAATGGGGCCTCCTCCTCTGGCCGCCCTCAGAGCAACAGCGTGGCGTAGATTCTTCCAGAATGCGCGAGCTCGCACCCATGCGTGACATTCCCAGAGACACTGGTGCTTGTGCGGATCCCCACAGCCCCACGCGCTCCCGCACGCGCTGCACACCTTCCCAGGGGCGTTCTTGAGTGCACGCCGTCAGCACAGCGGGGTCGTGCTCCGCACCTGCTCTTCCCGAGGTTCCAGCCTGAGCCCCGGGGGCCAGGCCTGCCCCGCTTGGTGCGGCTCTCAGACCGGAGTGTCCTGCGCTGGGGCCGCCTGGACCGCTGAGGCCCAGTTCTGTGTCGTCAGGGGCTGGTCAGCCGTGGGCGCTGCCCCTTGTCCCCCGGACCACTGCTGTGCTGTGGCCCCCCCCCCCCCCCCCCCCCCGTCAGATCCTCTCTGCTCTCCAGCTGGCCCCTTGCTCAGCATGAGATCTGAATTGTTGATGATGGTTTAGTTTAAGCATGATTTTATTTTCACACCCTTCCCACCTGGCTGACTTCTGAAAAGCTCACGCGACAGCCAAATAGCTTGTGGGCAGAAGGGCAGGTAGGAAAAAAAGAGTTACTGAAAACCACAATGAGAAGGAGAGTACAGAACTGTGCCAGGAGCCTGGACAGGATATTGTAACTGCGTGCTGGGGTTTGTTTGAGCTTCCCGACAGCAAAGGTGTAAAGGGAAATAGGATGGATTAGCATATCGGGAGAAAGCTTCCTGCAAGTTCACAAGCAGGATTTTCTCCAAGGCTGAGTCCTGGTGAGAGCGCACTCAGGAGCGTGGTCTGCTGGCCAGCCTGGGGGCGTCACAGAGAGCTGCCAGGGTGGCAGAGCTGGGGGAGCAGGTGCTTCGGTGTGGGGTTTCCCCTTGGGGCCACCCCTTTGCTGGCAGAAAATGTGTGGTGCCTCCGATGTCCTCAGACCTGGTCCGAGGATCCCAGGGGTCACGAACACTACACATCAGGCCATCTGTGGGCTTGGCGCCAGGGCCGCCAAGGAGGAGAGGGTGGCCTCCATGTCCCTGAAGGTGTCGGCTGGGGCTGCAGGGGCTGGGCCAGACCCACCGTCTGTCTGTGGCTGTGTCAGGGCCTGTGGCCTGCGGATCCTGCAGTGACTCACAGGTGCCCTGACCCCAGAGGCACCCGCTGTGACAATAACGTATCAGTTATGTGGACATCTGTTGTCACCTCCACACTGTCATCCAGGGTGGCCTCAGGTGCCTGGGGGCTGTGGGACCCCCTCCATCCACTCCGGGAGGCTGCAGGGGGCAGCCAGCCCCGGTGACAGGAGGGCAGATGGCTGTGGGCCCAAGGCGCCGTCCGACACGGAAACGAGGGCGGTGTGGCCGTGGCGGGGGGTGGGGGGGGGCTGCTGGTGTGCGGTGTGCAGAGCGCCCCCTCCTGTGGCAGCGGAGGGCCGGGGGCCGCTGTGGGCATGGGCGGGGCGAGGAGGGCTCGGGGACAGAGGAACGCCAGCCTGGGACGAGCCGGAGATGTCACGCCGGTGTGCTGCTGAGGCCTGGAGGGCTGGGCGCAGGGCCTGGCGTGGGGTCGGTGATGCTCTTGTCTGGGCGGCACGGTCTTCGGTGCGGAGCTGTGCGGTCCCGTCCTGCCCTGCAGCCAGGGCCTGGGTGTGTCACCGCACAGGGCCGCTGACGTGGACAACATTGATGCGATACTGGCATTTTAGTCATGACAGTGACATTTCATTGAAAAGGTCGCCTTTGCCTTTTTGCATCTTCTGGGTCTGACAGTGCCCCACGTGGCTCTGAGCCACAGGCCCTTGTGATCTGCTCTGGAGAACAATGCCGGGCTGTCCCCTCGTGGGCTGCCTGGACCGTCCCCATCTCTGGCTTTCCCTGTGCCCAACTTTGGATGGAGAAACTGTTGGGCACCTACCTGCGATCTGCCCCCGAGGACCTTCGTTTGCTTGTCTGGAAGACGGGGCAGTGTCACCTAGCCCAGGGCGGGGCGCCGCTGAGGGCCGCGCACCAGCTTTCCCGCCGGCAGGTGTGGGGGCGTTTCCTGTGACCAGTGCCCCTCCTCCTGTCCCCACCCAGGATGTCCAGTTTCGTGGAGCCGCCTGACATCGTCAAGAAGCTGTCCTGGGTGGAGACCTGCTGGCCGGACGACGCGCTGCTGGCCAAGCCCAAGGTGGCCAAGTACTGTCTGATCTGCGTGAAGGACAGCTACACCGACTTCCACATCGACTCGGGGGGCGCCTCCGCCTGGTACCACGTGCTCAAGGTGGGGCACCGCCTCCACGAGCCAGGCCCCTGCGGTCCCCACGGCCCTCGGGGGCCCGCACCTGCGCGACACGGGGCACGAGTTCCTCCAGCCCTTGGGAGGTGGGGCTGGGGGCGCCTGGCGGCCAGAGCCGCACAGACATGTTGCCTTTTTCTGGGGAAGGGTGAGGCTCAGGGAGCAATCCGAGGAGGCCCCCTGGAGGGGGCCCTGCGCTCTGCAGTTCAGACCCCCAGGAGAGCTTGTGCAGGGCGGGGACAGCTTCCGGGAGGAGGGGGCGAGGGGACGTGTGTGGGAGCCCACACGAGAGCGGGGAGGACTGGGGCTCCTGCCAGGGGACAAGGGAGATCCGAGGACAAACGGAGGCGACCCTGAGTCTGGGGTCAAGCACCGCCTGGGGTCTTTCCACAGCCGCCTGAGCCTGACTCAGTGGGCCGCTGGGCTTGCGGCCCTGGCCCTGAGGCGCCCCGGGTGCAGGGCGGGCCAGAGCCTGGCCGTGGGGGCCGCCCTTCCATCTGCAGCCCAGACCCAGGAGGCTCGCAGGAGCGGGGCTTCCCGGGAAGTCCCACCGCAGGGCTGCCCTGCTCACGGGGCGCCCCTGGTGTCACGGACGTGTGTGCGCGGTGTCCGGGCTCTGAACTGCAAGGCCCACGTGGCCGCGGCATGTCAGGGGAGGGGTGGTGTTCAGGCCGGGCCGCCCCCGGGCCGCGGCGGGCTCTGCCAGTGGGCTCTCGTCGGCAGGGGGAGAAGATCTTCTATCTCATCAAGCCGGCGTCGGCCAACATCTCCCTGTACGAGCGCTGGCAGTCGGCCGCCAACCACAGCGAGCTGTTCTTCGCAGACCAGGTGGACAGGTGCTACAAGTGCACCCTGAAGCAGGGCCAGACGCTCTTCGTCCCCTCAGGTGAGCGGCCGGGGGGGGGGGGCTCAGCCCCCGCTCTTCGTCCCCTCAGGTGAGCGGCCGGGGGGGGGGGGGCTCAGCCCCTCCCTCGCGGGGCGTCTGGCCCGCACGGGACTTCGGTGCTGTCACCACCCCTGGAGACGGACCGCTGAGCGGCCGCTGTTCACGCATCCTAATTACAGTTACGTTTTTTTCCTCCATGTTCAGTCAGGATCCGAATGAGGCCTCACACTCCCATTCATTTAGGTCCCCCGGGGGACGTCCCATGTGGCCGAGTTCGCCTCCGAGGATGATCTGGGGCCAGCCCAGCTCTCCCAGGGCTGTGGCAGCCCCGCTTGGCCCCCCCAAGCCCGTGTGTGGAGGTCGGGGACGCCGGGCAGCTCCTGGTTCTGTGCCAGGCAGGAAGTGCACTGAGCAGCCCGGCCAGCGGGGACGGGGACGCCGGGACAGGCTGAAGGAGCCTCGAGCGCCACTTCCCTGTCTCCCCAGGCTGGATTTACGCCACGCTCACGCCCGTGGACTGCCTGGCCTTCGCGGGACATTTCCTCCACAGCCTGAGCGTGGAGATGCAGATGAGGTAGCGCCCGCCGGCCTGGGTTCCGGCACGTGGCGGCGTCTCCCCTGAGTTCTGGGCACGCCGTTGGCCTCTTCCTTGGGAGGTGGGCCATGACCTCGCCGGGGCCCCTGAGTGGCCTGGTCCCTACATAGCCCCTGTGGCCCTGGCCCATGGAGCTCCTTCCCATGTGGCCCCCTGCTCCTCCCTCCTGCGCTGGGCCCATTGTAGAGCCTGGGAGAGCACAGCCGTGATGTGGCCTTGTCATGGCTGTGACTCGTGGGCTGTGACGTGGGCTCACCCTTAGTGCCACCTCCTCAGAGCTCAGTGCTCTGGACAGTTCTTTGCTGTGGTTTTCAGGGCATATGAAGTGGAAAGGAGATTGAAACTTGGCAGCCTGACTCAGTTTCCCAACTTTGAAACTGCCTGCTGGTACATGGGGAAGCATTTGCTGGAGGCGTTTAAAGGTACGGACACCCAGCTCGGCGCCTCCGCCTGTGGCTCCAGGGGGAGCTTGCAGCCGTGGGGTAATGGCTCTACCTGTGTGTGGCAGGATGGCCAGACCCTGGGGTGGGCTGAGCACAGCCTTGACGGGAGCCTGAGCCTCGCTCTGCAGTGTGGGGCTGGGTGGTGCTGGGCAGGGCGGTTCACGTTTCGGAGAGAACACTGGTGTGTCCCCGGGCCTGGTGTGTGCAGCCTCCTCAGCTCCTGGTGGGGCTCAGTCAGGATGTCAAGAGGCCTGGGGGGCTGCCTGGCTCCTTGCTGCCAGCTGAGGACCCCTAAGACGTCCCTGCCATATAGGGGGTGGGTGTGCACGTTGGGGTCCCCAGGGAGGCTAGTGGAAATGGGTGGGCCCCTTGGGTCCCTGCCGCCCGTGGACACCCAGCTGCCTTGCACCCCAGGTCTTCACTTCGAGCTGAGGCCCCTCCTCCGGGGAGGCGCTCTGGCTCCTGTTTGAGGTGGGAAAGCTAAAAACCAACCTCAGTCTTGGCTGGCCAGGTTTCAATGAAATTCATCCATTGGGCCCCCAATGCAGAGCCCTTCACCTTGGCAGGGGCGTGTCTAAGAGACAGTCCAGTCCTGCGGCGGGGCAGGGAGGAGGGCTCACGGCACGGAGGTAGGACGGGGCAGTGCAGGCAGAGCCCCACCCTGGAGACGGTCTCATGGGGTGACCACTGACCATGGACCCGCACGCCTGTCACCCAGTGACTCAGAGAGGTTCGGCCTCTGCAGTGAGCTCCCCGGTCGGAAGGGGAGTCTCCGGGACCAGGACCATGCTTGCCCTGGCCTGCCACGGCTGGAATCCACCCCCTGCCATAGCCGTGCAGGGGCAGCGTGAGGTGTGGGTGCACTGTGGCCCCTCACGTGGAGAGGGGCCCCTGCCTGAACAACCCCGCGGGTGGATGGTGGGAGCACCAGGCCTGCCCTTGCGGGGCACCTGGGACTGTCCCTGAGGTTCCGAGAGCAGCTGTTGGCAGTTGGATCTCCCAGACTCTGCCCTTGCCCCCCCACCCCCCCACAGCGTGGTGTCACCAGCAGGGGTGGGGCGGGCGGGCTGGGTGCCCACACGCCCACCTGAACAAACGCCTCTTGCTTCCCCACGCAGGTTCTCACAGATCTGGGAAGCAGCTGCCCCCGCATTTAGTCCAAGGAGCTAAAATTCTCAATGGCGCTTTTAGATCATGGACAAAAAAGCAGGTAGGGAGATGTGCCAGGTGTGAGCCTGGCAGAGGGGCGGGTGGCTGGCGGGGAGCCGGTCCTCCAGCGGGAACCAGGCTGTGCAGAGCAGGTGGGTGCCACCGGCTCACCTGTGGCAGGGGCAGGGGTGGGGGGAGCAGTGCCTGCCCGAGGCGGGGGAGCCCGGGGGCCTGGAGAGTCTGGGCGGGGGGAAGGTGGGTGGCAGAGATAACACGGAGTGGGCTCGAGGGGCGGGAGGGGTGCAGGGGGGCCCATCTAGGAGGCATCAGCTCAGAATCGGGCTTCGCTCTGTGATGGGGGCACCCCTTGACGCTGTGTCCCCTCATCGTGCCCCCTACGACAGCATTGCCTGTTCCCCCGTGTCCCCAGCAGCACTGTCTGGTGAACCCCCAGGGCCGTCCTATAGCCACATCTCTGGAACACTGTCTGGTGTCCGTCCCACCTCAGCCACATGGCCAGGCGCAGTGGCCTTGTTCTCAGGAGGAAGGGACGGCCCATGTCCACTCTACAGCTGGTGGAGGCCCCGGGCACGTCATCCTCTCTGGGGCTTTGTGTCTCCACCTGTGGAGTGGGGTCACCACAGAGCCTTCTCCCTGCCTGTCTGGGGGGGCCTGGGTTGGAGGGCCCCTGTGGGTGGGAAGGGGGGGGCGGCGTGGCCTGGAAGGCGGCCTCAGCCCCCAGCCTGAGCCTGCGTGTGCTGACCTTCAGGCTTTGGCGGAGCATGAGGACGAACTCCCGGAGCACTTCAAACCTTCCCAGCTCATCAAAGACCTCGCCAAAGAGATCCGGCTCAGCGAGGTAGGGCCGACCCCCGGGGCCGCCGACCCTGGCCCTCCCCAGAGCTGCCCGCCAGGGACAGCCGTGTCTGAGATGGCTCCTCCCCCGGCCCCCCGGGACAGGGTCACAAGCACAGTGCAGACTCCCAGGCGCCTGTGACTGCCGTGGCCTCCAGGCAGGAGCCCTGGAAAAGCGGGATGGGGCTTCTCTGTGGCTCCCCACGGGGGCGGGGAGGGGACTGGAGGGAGGACAATTCCAGCCTCTGGAGACCCTGCTTGCGTGAGCCTGGACTGCCCCCAGCCGCTCTGTGCTGGAGGGGTGGGACAGCAGTCCCCCCGAAGAGCTGGAGGGATCAGGTGGCTGATGGTGTAGACGAACGGCATCCGGTCACAGGGATTCTGTAGATGGATGTGTCACATAACGGTGTAGACAGATGTGAGCATGGCATATGGATACTGTAGGACAGACACGACCATGTCCCAGAGGCGGTGTAAACGCGTGTCTGTAGGACAGACTCCAGTGTGTCCCGTAGGTGGTGTAGACGGGTGTATGTTATGGACACTGTAGGACAGACGTGAGCATGACCCGTAGGTGGTGTAAACGGGTGTATCCTACGGACACTGTAGGACCGATATGAGGGTGTCCCGTAGGTGGTGTAGACGGGTGTATCCTGTGGACACTCTAGGACAAATGTAAGGCTATCCCATAGGTGGTGTAGACTGGTGTATCTTATGGACACTGTAGGACAGACGTGGGGGTGTCCCATAAGTGGTGTAGACAGGTGTGTCCTGCAGATGCTGTAGGACAGACAAGAGTGTCAGCCATGGGTGGTGTAGACAGGTGTGTCATACGGACGCTGTAGGACAGACAAGAGTGTCAGCCATGGGTGGTGTAGACAGGTGTGTCCTGCAGATGCTGTAGGACAGACAAGAGTGTCAGCCATGGGTGGTGTAGACAGGTGCGTCATACGGACGCTGTAGGACAGATGGCAAGCATCTCTCATGGCTGCTGTAGACGGACGCCCCTTTCCGCTGGGCTGTCTCCCATGGCCTGGGCCGAGGCCCTTCTGGCAGGAGGTGGTTGACCACGTCTCCTTCTCCTTGCCCCAGAATGCCTCCAAGGCCACCCGACCTGAAGTGACCCCAGCCATCTCCTCAGATGACGTCTGTTTTGGGGACCGGGAGAAGGAGGAGCCCCCATCCCCTATTGAGGCCAGCCCTCCTCGGTCCTTCCTGGAGAAAGTGTCCAAGAAAAAGACTCCCAAAACCATGAAGATGCCCAAGCCGTCCAAAGTCCCCAAACCCCCCAAGCCCCCGAAGCCCCCCAAGCCCCTGAAGCTCAAGGACGGGGGCAAGAAGAAGGGGAAGAAGTGCAGGGGCGCAGCCTCACCCACCATCCCCAACCTGGACCTGCTGGAGGCCCACACCAAGGAGGCGCTGACCAAGATCGAGCCGCCCAAGAAGAGCAAGGTGCGTGGTCTCATCCTCCCGTCAGAGGGCCGATGGACGCCTCAGAGGCTGGCCTCAGAACCGGGGCTGCTGCGTCCGTGTACTAGAGGCCCAGGGCAGGGGGGCTGTGCCACCAGTTAGTTTGGCACAGTAGAGACAGAGCCTCCCAGTGAAGGCAGTGGTGTCTGTGCTAGGATGTGGGTGCCACATGGGGTCCTACAGGGAGGCGAGCTGGCTGAGTCTTCTTTGAGGTCGAAGTGTTGGCTAAGACCTGAGGTGGGCAAGGCACTCATGAGAGGGCAGTGGGGGACGCAGAAAGGGGACTGGCGATGGGGGCAGTTACTTGGTGTGTATCCTGCAGATAGATGGCAGGAAGAGGGAGGGAGGGCAGAAGGAGGGAAGAGTGCATGAATGGATGGATGGGTGGGTAGATGGATGGTGGGTGGATGGACGGATGGGTGGATGGACTAGATGGATGGGATGGGTGGGTGGGTGGGTGGGCGGATGGTAGATGGATGGGATGGTGGGTGGTTGAATGGATAGATGAGTGAGTAAGTGGGTGGGTGGGTGGGTGGGTGGGTGGTTGGGATAATGAGTGGGTGGATGGACTGGATGGATGGATGGAGGAATGGATGGATGGGATGGATGGGTGGCTGGGTGGGATGATGGGTGATGGGTGGGTGGATGCATAGATGGATGGGATAGTGGGTAGATGCCTGTGTGGACGAATCGATGGGTAGGTAGGTGGGTGGATATGTGGCTGGTTGGGATGCTGGGTGGATGGATGGGCGGGTGGGTGGATAGTTAAGGGGTTGGGATGGTGGGTGGATGAGTGGATGACTGGGTGGTTGAATGGGATGGTGGGTGGATGGCTGTGTGGATGGATCAGTGGGTGGGTGGACGGATGGGCGGGTGGATGGATGGGTGGATGGATGGGTAGGATGGTGGGTGGATGGGAGGATGATTGGGTGCTGGGGATGGTTGGCAGATGGGTGAGTGGATAGATAGCTGTGCGGACAGATGGGATAAGTGATTGGATAGATGGATAGGTTGGGGGGGGTGGGTGGATGGATGGATGGATGGTGGGCGGGTGGGGTGGAGGAGGGAGTGGACGGATGGGTGGTGGGTGGATGGGTGAGGGGTGGGTAGATGAGCAGCTACATGGGAGGCAGCAGAGGCAGGGGTCTGTGCCCTGTGGCTCTCACTTTGCCCAGTAGCCTCAGGGATCCTTGACACTCTCCTGTGTCCAGGGCTGGGTCATGACTTTTATTTTCTAGGCCACAAAGAGTGTCCTGAGTGTGCCCAACAAGGAAGTGATCAGTTCACAGAATGACGTGGAGAGGCTGGAGATACGGGAACAAACTAAGAGCAAGTCAGAAGCCAAGTGGAAGTACAAGGTGAGGTGTGTGTGTGCGGTTTGTGCCCACACGGGAGCCTGCCCTCAGGGAGGCTGCGCTCTGAGAGAAGGGGCGTGCAAGGGTGTGTGGACTTGGGGGTGTGCGTGCAGGTGTGCACCTGTTGGCTATGTGGGCGTGTCCCCATGTGGGCAGTGCCACGTAGGTCTGTGAAGGCCTATAAATGTGGCCTCTGTGGGGCTGCCTTCACGGGGTTGGCAGGGGTGCCCGCTGGCCTGAGGGGCCAGCGTGTCCGAGTTGGCGGACACCTCTGTCCTGCACGGCCTGCTCTGGTTTGAGCTCACGCTCCCTGGAGCCAGGCAGCATCTTGAAGGGCCAGGGCTACAGAGAATGAGATTCCTGGATGATGTGGTCCAAGGGAGGAGGCTGGCCAGTCCCAACGCCTCTGCCTGCTGGCTGCCTGCGTGCGGCCCGGTGACAGTCCTGCGTTTGCTTTTCAGAACAGCAAACCCGACTCCCTGCTGAAGATGGAGGAAGAGCAGAAGCTGGAGAAGTCTCCTCTGTCAGGAAACAAGGACACCAAGTTCTCATTTTCCTTCAACAAGAGACTGCTGGGGTACGTGCACGCTCTCACACACGCGCACACGGAAACACACCCCACATCACACAGGTTCATACACAGCACCCACATACCGCACGTGCCCACACGTGCAGACCCATTTCCCATCTCCCAACCTGGCAGCTCTGGTGGGTAGAGAGGGGCCAGTTAGTGTGTGCCGGCAGAGGGGAGAGCGTGACTGGGTGGCCATCAGCCCGGTTGTTGCCCTGGGCTGGCACAGAAAAGATAGGGTGGGTCAGGGTCTTTGCCCTGGGCTCCTGAGGCCAGTGTGAACCCAGAGTTCTCAAATACACCCCAGATTATGGCTGTGATGGGGGCTGTGGATGTGCAGGGCCTGTGGGATCTGAGAAATGAGGAGGGCTTCCTGGAGGAAGTGGCACTGAACTGAGAGGCAGGGAGGGTGTGTGGGGGAGTGGGCATATCTGTGCTTCAGACGGTGGAAGGGTCTGTGTCTGCTGACCAGCATGGCAGACAGGAAGCCCCTTGCCAGCCGTGGTCCCACATACAGTTGCTTGCCGAGTCTGAGGCTGGGGTGGGCGCCCCCCGGCTGGGAAGCAGCACGTCCTAGCGGGAAAGGGGCCAGTTTTCTGCCATGGGCTTCAGCTTCCTTGTTGCAGGAGGTCGGGAAGCAGGGCAGGGCGG
>PISW01012954.1:0-29055 GCA_004023785.1 Mungos mungo | reverse complement strand
GACGTGAGCCCAGGGTAACGCCTCCCCCGTGCTGAGATCAGAACCCACAGAGGCGAGGTAGATCACCCAGGAAGATACCACACCTAAGGGAGAGACACCTCCTGGGCTCAGAGAGAGCACCCAGGGAAAAGAATCCACACTCCAAGTACTCAAATGCTGACCTGGTTCCAGGAGCCTGGCAGCAACTCACAAAATGGCGCTACAGGTCTGATGCCTCTGAGATGTAACTATCTAGAAAGTGCCCTCTGGGAGTTGCTGGAAAGACGCCCCCCCGCCCCCCACTAAGGAGTCTGGGGGTGGTGTGCAGAGGCACATGGGCGGCCAGAGGATTGGGAGTCGTGTGCAGAGGCATGTGGGCGGCCAGAGGACTGATACATTATTACTCTCCCAGGTAGCTATAAGGGAAGCTGGAGACCCGGTAGTTCAGACAGCACACTGCACTGCAGCTGCCCGGCCCCGCCCCGGAGAAGCTTCTCGGGTGCAGAGCCTGGTGCTGGAAAAGCCTAGGGCCCCCAGCAGCCTGATGGGCCAGCCAGGGAGCACCAGGAGGCATCTTCCGCCGCCATTATTCAGGCGCCTCCTACAGACAGACCTCAGTCACTGACGCCGCAGGAAATTTTTTTTCATCAAAGTATAAAATTTATTTTAAACATAGAAACTTTTAAAGGAACCAGAACATTTTTCAATCCAGCAGGCTAGCAGCGTGATTTGGAGCTGATAGCGAAGAAATCAAAAGCTGGAACACTGTATTAATAGAAAAAGAGGAGGATTATATGATCATCTTAATAGGTGAAGAAAACACATGTGATAAAAGGCAGCAAATATTCATGAGAAAAAGTTAAAAGCGTTTGGTACAAAAGTGTCAGCACAGATCTGCTTTGCACATTATTCTTGGTGGAGAGACATTAGAAATATTGCTCATCGGGGGCGCCTGAGTGGCTCAGTCTGTTGAGCTTCCGACTTCAACTCAGGTTATGATCACACGTTCGTGGGTTCGAGCCCCGCGTCAGGCTCTGTGCTGAGAGCTAGCTCAGAGCCTGGAGCCTGCTTCGGATTCTGTGTCTCCCTGTCTCTCTCCCTCCTATCCCTCATGCTCTGTCTCTCTCTGTCTCGAAAATAAACAAAACATTAAAAAAAAAAAAAAAAGAAACTTCACAATTAAAAAAAAAGAAAAGAAAGGAAATATTGCTCATAGGGGCGCCTGAGTGGCTCAGTCGGTTAAATGCCGACTTCAGCTCAGGTAGTGATCTCGCGGTTCGTGAGTTCGAGCCCCACATCGGCTCAGTGCTGATGGTGCAGAACCTGTTTGGGAATTCTCTCTCTTTCTATACCTGTCCCTTCTCTCTGTCACTCTCGCTCTTTCTTCTCTCTCTCTCCCTCTCAAATAAATAAACTTAAAAAAAAAAGAAATATTGCTCATAAAATCAAAACAAGACACGATCGTTCCCATCACCCCTTCCCTTCAAATCTCCCTATAGGAGGGATGTCTGGCGGCTTAGCTGTGCACAGGGCTGTGCACACAGAGGGAGCTCTCAGACTGTTGAATTATGCACACCAGGCACATCGTATAGTGACAACTGTCTGGAAATGGAGCTTTGGGGAAGCTCTAAACCTGTTTCTTCCCCTTCAGTGTGGCTGCTAGGTGGCTGCTTCACAGAGCAACCATAGCTGTGAGTCCAGTGTCAAGGCTACTGCGGAGCAGAAGAGAAGAGGTCAGGAAGAGGGCAGTTTAAAACACCAGCAAGTTTGTTGTTAGCTTTGCGATTTAGCCATTTTTCTTAAATAAACATCGTTCTGATTTTTTGCAGCTCCGTTGGTTAATTCCAGAATGCTGAAAGCTTGACAGCGTTTGCCAGTGTTTTCATTGCCTTTTTGCATTAGTGGGTTTTCAGAAGTTCTTACTCTACTGCTTCATAAGTGCTTCTTGCTACGTACTCCATTTCAATCTAAGTATAAACCCAAGAAATTAAACTGTACATTATTTACAAAGTCCTTTTCCTCCGGAAGGAAACTAATGTGTGGTCCCTATATAATTGTGCACAGCCACCCATGATGAGGACTTTAAGAAATCTGTCTGTCTATCTATCTGTCTGTCTATCTATCTATCAATCCCCTATTGTCTTTTTTCCCCCCTATTTTCATTAAGCCTCATTATAGCACCTGTTAAAAGAGTTAGGTAGTTTCCCCCTGCGTGGATAGCTTGCATGTGGGGATTCTTTTGAATTCCATATGTGAAATTTCCTTGCTGTTAATGTTGCATAACTAAACATGAACAACACGCTCGTTGATGCTGAGTGATGTTTCAGATTTAAATCCTTACGTTCTCATCGTTGATGGTATGTCACAAGAAAGTGGTACAATATTCTTTTCCTGGAAGGAATAAATAAATCACAAGAAAGTCGTAACTGGAACAGTCCTCAGCATTGATGAACTTGTGAAAAAAAATATACATTTGTGTATGCAATGTGATCACCTTTGTGTACACTGCATCTCTGTAAATTAGTAAAAACGTGACTATATGAAGAAGTGTCAACCTCTTCATAAACATTAAAAGAAAACTTCATGACATCATGTTTTTCTTACAGGGGATCCCAGCTCAGTCTGATCAGGACCTTTTCTCTTCCAGACTGCCCGGCCTCTCCAACACTTTGCCTCTGTATGTCTGCAAACCCCACCGCACCACAGCTCATACTAGTGTTAGACTGAATAGCCAGAAGACTGGAATCTGGAAGGGGCATACTTAGAATCCCACCTACACAGGCCAAGATGGGACAGCTCTACAGGAAAACTGTTAAAGAAAATCCTCCCAGAGAGCAGAACGTTGAGCTGGCCTCCTTGTCGTTCATTTGGATTGAAAGGAGAGATGGCCAAAGATTCAAGTCTATATTAATGTATATTTTATGCCCAGTTGATTGTCTGCGTGGTCAGGAACTTTGAAGGAACACAATTGGAGAATTGTGACAAAGGGGTGTGAGGAAGGAGCGTGTGGATAGATGTGTCCAGATGAGCACAGAATATAAAGATAAATATGTCTCCAGAGATTGCTCAGTAAAGAATAACGTCAGCAGAGCAGAAGTTTCATACTCTGATGGCAAGGGTGCCGATGGTAAATATCCATCAGGCTCTTTCCCAGCAGTCACGTCAGAACCCAAGGGGCTCAGGAACTAAGTGGCCAAGTGGCAGGGATGGAGGCTGTGCTCAGCACCGTGGGCCTCCACTCACCAAGGCTGGCCTCACTACAGTCATTCCTGAGTGCCCAGTCTTTCAGAAGCAGAGGCCAACTTGGAGCCCCTGATATGGAACCGTCTCCAGAGACGCTACCACCGTCTCTTGCTACCAGGTGGCAGCGAGTTCACTCTGAACCAATTTCAGCTGAAGTGGATGGTGTTTTGGAGAGACAGTCGGTGATCATGGCAATGTGCTTCTCTGCACCAGATATGGTCTGAAATTTTGTGCCTTGCATCACTATGTTCTAGGATCTAGAACAAGCTCTCTTTATCTCATTTATTACTACAGGCTCAAACCACTAAGCCTAAAACAAATCCTATGCCCTTCTAGCCAGGATTGTGAATAGGCTGACCTTCCTTATACAATAATCTGAACTCAAAAAAAAAAAAAAAAAGCCCAAACTGACTTATTAAGCACTTGAAAGAACTTAGGCTCTATGGTGCCTCATCATCCAGAGAACTTCAATCTCTGAGAATTTAACTGTATCTACTGACTCTTCTTACAGAAAAGTACCCTTATACATAACACTTGGTATACACTTTCAGGGGGGCCGTCCTGGCTTAGATTTGCTCATTTTTAGTGGACAGGTGAGGCCACTTAAAATCAACAACAGAACAGAGAGTAGGGGTGCATCTTAAGTAGACGCAAGTGATCCTGGGTACTATCAGTTTCACTATTTTTCTGTAAACAAGAAATTCTTTACTGAATTCACAGAAGATCCTGTGGAATAGTGTTTGGGCGTACTGTCTCCAGAGTCTGACAGGCCTAAACGCAGCCTCTTTACTCCTGACTAAGCTGAGCAGACCATCTAAATTCCCATTCCTGGTTCTCATGTCCACCACAAGTGCATTTAAATAGCATCTTATTCCTGTTGCTGTTTTGAGAATTAAAAGGGTATAAGCATGGGAAATGGAGGATGTGTGCTGATTATCCCTCACTTCCCTAACAGACATAAACTTGCACTTGAGCATATGTATGGATTCAGTGAAAACTCAGGGTGCCTGGATGGCTCAGTCAGTTAAGCGTCCGACTCTTGATCTCAGATCAGGTCTTGATTTCAGGGTTGTGAGTGCAAGCCCCGCATTGAGCTCCATGCTGGGAGTGAAACCTACTCAAAAGAAGAAAAATACCATTTGACTAAGGATTCAGTGAAAACTGGCATTCAAAATATTAAAGGACTACTAAATAACCTACTCACAAATATCTTCATGTATATCAGACTTGGGATTTTTTCTAACCAACAAAAGTCACAAAAATGTGTCATTATCAGCAGATTGGTTCTCCTTTGAGTTAACTGGTGTAATAGATCACTGTGGGGAATATTGTAAGCATTTCTATATGCCTGAGGTTTCAAATTCTGCTTTATTTTTTTAATGTTTATTTATTTATTCATTCATTCATTCATTCATTCATTTAGAGAAAGAGAGCAGGGAAGGGGCAGAGAGAGAGAGAGAGAGAGAGACGAAGAGAGAGAAAAATCCCCAGCAGGCTTCATGCTGTCAACGCAGAACCTGATGTGGGGCACAAACTCATGAACTATGAGATCAGGACCTGAGCCAGAATCAAGAGTCGACGCTTAACTGACTGAGCCATCCAGGCACCCCTCAAACCTTGCTTTAAATAAAGCAAATAAAGTGAAATAAGTCAGGGAGAGAAGGATAGACACCATATGTTTGCATTCATAGGTCTAACAGGAAAGACCTGGCAGGGGACCATGGGGAGAGGAAGGGGAAAAGAGAGCGGGGGAGAGTGAGGGACACAGATCAAGGGAGACTACTGAATACTGGAGACGAACCATGGACTGAAGGGGGAGGGGGAGGGCGGGAGGGGGTGATGGTCATGGTGGGGGGCACTTGTGGGGAGAAAGCACTGGGTGTTATATGGAAACCAATTTGACAATAAACAATTTAAAAAACAAAATAAATAAATAAATAAAGCAAATAATTTCAGTTATTCTTGAGCTTTCCATTTCTGTATTAATATTTGACCCTCTTAAAATGTTAGTGAATGACTGTACATTTAAGATAATTGACTACAATAGAATTTTCCCGGTGGAAACTGTGCACTTGCTTGCCTTGTCCTGAATTCTAATGCACCCACAAAGCATTAAAGCCACCGGGAATATCTTTTCCAGCAAGTCACTTCAAAGACCACCTCCTGAGGTGTATGCCTGGGCGGCCTTGTAGGTCTGTAATCAGATGCCTTCCTCTGGCAGCGATGGAGGTGAGCGGCAGGGATCTCCATCCAGAAAGCAATGGCTGATCCTGCCAGGAACGCAGGTAACCAGCTTCCAGCTGTGGTGCCTTAGGGATCTGCTGCTACAGTTGGGGGGGACGCCATGCTCTTCCCAGGCTGCCTGTAGCCAGTGACTGAGAAAGATGGCCAGTTCTTCCCTGTTCTGCCCTAGTCAGTTCTGCCCAATGTGGACCTCCTTTATGGGAAATCTCTGTGTCAGAGGTCCCTGCTGGGCTGGCCAAGACCTTCTCATAGCGGCATGGCTGCCTGAGACTCTTCATACCCAATCCTTTTCCTCGTCCCCTCCTCTCACAGGTGCGAGATCAGCAGTGTGGCCTAAAGGTTCTCCCTGCCAACTCCTGTTCTCTCTCCCCTTCATCCTTCCCAGACATTACTTCCAAAACATATCTTACAATTTGAGTCCATATTGGCATCTGGTGGCAGGAGGGCTCATCTGGTACAATTCCTAAACTAATCAATTAATGATTACTAAATCATGGGGCACCTGGGTGGCTGAGTTAGTTGAGTGTGCAAGTCTTAATTTTGGCTCAGGTCATGATCTCACAGTTTGTGGGTGTGAGCCCCTAGTCAACCCTTAGTCCCCAGTTGCACTGACAGCTTGGGGTCTGCTTGGAATTCTCTTTCTCCCTCCCCCCCCCCGAATAAATAAATTAAAAAAAATAATTACTAAATCCAAAATAGGATAGTCACTACCATGAACCTAAGAGCAATATGAAAGACATAAATATCTTAGACAAGCTCAAGAAAATAACAATTCATGTCATAGTTTGTTTTGTAAATATACCTTTGAGAGGCCAAGTGTCTCTGCTTCATGGATTAAATTCATATTTCTATTCCTAAATGTAGAATATTTCCACTTAGATAAAGTAAGGATTTAGTAGGCTGCACATCTATTTCATTTCCAGAAACTCCATGATCAACTACCAATGCCAAAGTTGTCTAAGAGTCAAACTACTCCATCATACCATCTCTGATGTTCATTATGAGAACTGTTCCTGCTTGATCTTTGGCTAATAAGTGCTGCCACTTAGTTCTGATTCCTCAGATTCAGATTCTGTGTCTCCTTCTCTCTCTGTCCTTCTCCTGCTCACTCTCTGTCTCTGTCTCTCAAAATAAA
The DNA here is from genome assembly GCA_004023785.1 of Mungos mungo. NCBI lineage: Eukaryota > Metazoa > Chordata > Mammalia > Carnivora > Herpestidae > Mungos > Mungos mungo. Next base: position 22,454 of record PISW01012954.1, on the reverse strand, counting down.
ATAAAGACATAAAAAAATTTAAAAAATAGGATTTCTCTCTTATCTTGAAACTATTTATGCCAATTTTCTGTTCTCTAACTGGGCCATGAATATATTAAGCTACCAGATCTTTCATTTTAATTTTTATTTCCACACAAACACAATCAAGACCATTGTGTTTATGGATGTTAGAAGTTTCCATAGTAATTTCTGGCCAACAGACAGGAGCTAACATAGAGCTCTTCAAAGATGTTGGGGGGGTCTCATTATAAATTAATTTTTCACAGCCTTGGTGAAAGGTGTATCATCTGGACCCTCTGAGAGGTGGATGAGCAGATCTTACATTAAAAAAAAAATTCACTGTAACACAATCTCCCCAAGACCTTTGGATACCTCACACTATAGTCCACCAGGAAAGTTCTTGCATTTCTCCTTAATTTAGAGTAAGCGGCCGTTGTTCCTTATTTCACTTAACCAACCAAGCAAACTACTGGAACCTGCCCAGAAAGCAATTTAATTCACAACCTCATTTTATTAATTCCAAATTAAGATATTCAGCTTGATCCAACTTTGTTTCTTCCACCTCTTTACTCTACCCCTAAGGGTCATTCCCAAGCAAGTATCCACAGTTGTTGGCTATATGTATTGGGAAGAAGCTTACAGTTTTTCTGTTTATGGCACAGCTCCCAGTGGGTGGCAGGATATACCTTGCTCCTTGTGCCTGTGGGGATTTGAGTCTAGTTATACCTCTAGAAGCAAAAAGGGATGGAAGGTGCAGCTTCTGAGGAGGATTTGAGTGCCCTTGAAGGAAACTGGCTCAGAGAAACCATATCAGGTTCTTCAGAAAAGGAGGAAATTGAATCTCCTTGGGTAAGAGTAGTAGAGTGCTTGTGAGCAAAGAAAACTCACAGAACTTATGAGGTCAAGGTAAACAACTTCATTGGAATGGACCAATATATCCCAATTATAAATGTCAAGGCTCTGTTCCTTTCTACTCAGTCTCAGTGCCCTAACATTAATAGAAGGCATCCTGTGAGTTTGGGATTCTATGTGCTGTAATTCATGTTATGAATTGAATGTTTGCATTCCCCCCCCCAATTCATATCTTGAAATACTAACCCACAAGGTAATAGGAGGTGGAGCATTTGGGAGTAATTACATAGTAAGAGGGGAGCCTTCATGAGGGCCACCAGGTGAGAAACCATGAGGAGGTCCCTCATCAGAACTTGACCTTACTACCTGAATGTGAGACAGGAAACCATCAAAACTCTAGAGGAGAAAGCAGGAAACAACTTCTTAGACATCAGCTGCAGCAATTTCTTACTGGACACATCTCCAAAGGCAAGGGAATCAAAAGCAAAAATGAACTATTGGGACCTCATCAAGATCAAAAGCTTCTGCACTGCAAAGGAAACAACAAAACTAAAAGACAACTGACACAATGGGAAAAGATAGTTGCAAATGACATATCAGATAAAGGGCTAGTATCCAAAATCTACAAGGAACTCCTCAAACTCCACACCCAAAATATGAATAATCCAGTGAAGAAATGGGAAGAAGACATGAACAGACACTTCTCCAAAGAGGACAACCAGATGGCCAACAAACACATGAAATGATGCTCAGCCTCACTCATCATCAGGGAAATACAAATCAAAACCACACTGAGATATACCTCATGCTGGTCAGAGTGGCTAAAATGAAGAAATCAGGAGACTATAGATGCTGGCGAGGGTGTGGAGAAACAGGCACCTCCTACTCTGTTGGTGGGAATATAAACTGGTGCAGCCACTCTGAAAGCAGTGGAGGTGCCTCAAAAACTTAACAACAGAACCACCCAATGACGCAGCAGTAGCACTGCTAGGAATTTACCAAAGGGATACAGAAGTGCTGATGCATAGGAGCACATGTACCCCAATGTTTATAGCAGCACTTTCAACAATAGCCAAATCATGGAAAGAGCCTAAATGTCCATCAACTGATGATGTGGTTTATATATACAATGGAATACTACTACTTGGCAATGAGAAAGAATGAAATCCTGCCATTTGTAGCAACATGGATGAATATGGAGGGTATTGTGCTAAGTGAAATAAGTCAAGCGAAGAAAGACGGATACCATATGTTTTTACTCACATGTGGATCTTAAGAAACTTAACAGAAGACCGTGGGGGAGGGGAAGGGAAGAGGGAGGGAGGCAAACCATAAGAGACTCTCAAATAATGAGAACAAACTGAGGGCTAATGGGGGGTCGGGGAGAGGTGAAATTGGGTGATGGGCATTGAGGAGAGCACATGTTGGGATTATCACTGGGTGTTGTATGTAAACTAATTTGACAATAAATTATATTTAAAAAAAAAAAAGAACTTGACCTTACTGGCACACTGATCCTGGACTTGCCAGCCAGCAGAACTGGGAGCAATAAATGTCTTTTGTTTAAGCCAGTTTCTGGTATTCTCTTATACCAGCCTGAATTTAGGCATCGAAACACAGGATTAGACTTTGGATCTGGTTTTCCCAAATCTCAGGACTGTAGTTACTGGTGGTAGTGACTCCTTTGAAGGTAACTTGACAATACTACAGGTCTTTTCTTAGACCTTGAGCAGAGAATGTGAGAAAATGGGGTCCTCAGTGTCTTTCCCTGGTTCTCAGCACATTTAAGAAGCAACCAACTGGGGCACCGGGTGGTTCAGTCAGTTGGGCATCCGACTTTGGCTCAGGTCATGAACTCCCTGGTCATGGGTTCAAGCCCCGTGTTGGGCTCTGTGCTAACAGCTCAGAGCCTGGAGCCTGCTTTGGATTCTGTGTCTCCCTCTCTCTCTGTTCCTCCCCTGCTCTCACTCTCTCTTTCTCTCTCTCTCTCTGAAAAATAAAGATTAAAATATAAAAAAAAGAGGCAACCAATCAACTCTGTTTTACTTTTTATTGCAACTACAATGTTCGAAGGTAACAAATACTTGGTGACTCAGAGCCTGCTGTTTTTAATGGACATTTGATTAAAGGGAGAAAAAAATCATAAATTGAATAAATCTTTGCCACTTCCTGCCACTCACTACCTGTAGCCTCTTTAACCCTGGAAACAGGGGAGCTAATGCCTTTACATCTAATGGGATTAAAAAAGATATTCCAGAAACCACAGAAGCAATTCAGAGAACAATCCTAAATTTAGGTTTCTCTGGAACTTTGAGCACCAAAGTCAATATCAGCCACACTTCAAGCAGAGAAAGTAGAACCAATAGGACATGTATATGCATATATATGTGTATTTATACATGTGTGTATATATGTGTGTATACACAGATATTCATATTTAATATAGAATTCTAAATATATAAAATATATGTGATTTTAAAGGTATGTGTGTGTATATGTGTGTGTATGTATACACACTTACATATGTAGCCTTATATGGTATTTGGAGGTAGTCACGCTGTCTCTGTCTATAAGGGTGTTTTCTCACGTGGAATGCTGAAACAGGGCAAACATTCAAGTAAGGGAGACCAGACCAGACTGACACCTACAAGCACCAGCTGGAACTCCATGTGGATTGAAGGAAACCCATGGCAGTTCTTGCCTCTGCCCTTAGAGACAAGAACATCCTGTAGAAGCGAGGCCTTTCAGAATGGACTTGAACACACGCTCTTGATCCTGCAGTCAGAGGAGCTGAAGTCGGACTCAGGGAAGATAGGACAACTGATTAAGTGAATCAGCAGATTGGCCACAAAGTGCATGAGCCACAAAACGGTCACTGCTTTTCTTCCGCCCCTGAAAGTCCCCAGGAATCTCTCTCCCTTGTGCTCTCCTTTGTCCAGAAACACCCAAGATGAAGACTATGGAAATCGTCCATCAGCCTAGCCACCTTGTCATATGACAAAGGCACCAAATGGTCATTGCATGAAGGCGGACACGCGGGATTCCTGCAGAAGAGAAGAAACCCCAGACATATGTAAGGGGGAGCATATTCATCGATCACATTGGGAACATTCCTATCCTCTGACTGGAGGGACTTTGCCACAGCAGCGGGGCCTTGAGGAAGGTGAGGTGCTAATCTGGACACAGACTTGTCTAACCTTCCTATTGTTCATTTCTCAAGAGGCGTCAGGTGAGAGGTTACAGCAGATCTGATTTTACTTTTCTTACCATAAACTAGCAAGGTTACCTGATGTCCTACATGACCTGTCAGGAATGGTAGTTCAGTTTCCTATACTTTACAGTTAAAAATAGACTCCAACTTTTGAAATGACTGCTAATTATAGAGGTTTTGCAGAGTGCTTTTGTAGGTGATTTGGAGATGGAAAATGAGGGGGCGCCTGGGGGGCTCAGTCGGTTGAGCATCCAACTGTTGATTTCAGCTCAGGTCATGATCCCAGGGTTGTAGGATGGAGCCCTGAGTCAGGCGTGGGCTGAGCCTGCTTAAGATTCTTTTTCTCTGTCTCCCTCTGCTGCATTCCCCTGATCACAAGCCCTCTCTCTCTTTTTCTTTCTCTCTCATTCTCTCTAAAAGAAAAAATAAGGGGAAAAAAGCTTTAAAAAGATGAAAAATTAGTTGTGAGGTTCCTACTGCTTCTTTTTCTTTAATATTTTTTAATATTTATTTATTTTTGAGAGACAGAGACAGAGCATGAGCAGGCGAGGGTCAGAGAAAAAGAGAGAGACACAGAATCGGAAGCCCAGTCCAGGCTCTGGGCTGTCAACACAGAGCCCGACGTGGGACTCAAACCCATGAACCATGAGATCATGACCTGAGCCGAAGTTGGACACTCAACCGACAGAGCCACCCAGCACCACCCCCCACTGCTTCTTCAGCAACATTGAATTTCTCAGAGCAGTCAGTGAAAACTTGTTCATTCTGGGCTCCGCAAACCAGATCATGCCCTGGGAAAGCAGAGCGGAGGCACTGCTTAGTGTGTTTACAGAAATACTGCTTCCAGTGAACAAAACGGCCACAGCTCAAACACGTGAGACTTCCGGCCTGGGAAAGATGCAGAATATACACTGGGCAGTGTATCAACTTGGCTTCCAGACCCTGCTCTGGCTCCAGCTACCTATGACCTTGGACGGGTTCTTCCCTCCTTGGGGCCTCATGTGTATCTCTGTAAAATGGCAATTTGAGAACAGATGATGTCATGAGGTCCTTGTGGCTTGGACACTCCTGTCTGGGGACAAAGCTTTCCCTGGCCACTACCAGGGTGTGTGTCTACCATACCTTTATTCTAAAGTCTGAAAACGACCTTGTTGGAAAGCAAAACAGTTCCCATAAGGAATGTGAGGTACTCCACAGACACTTGGGATGTGCCCTTCATTCAACAAATGTTCATTGAAGCTTTCTAGTGCCGGGTTCTCTGGTAGACATTGAGGGAGATAGGGGTGGAGAAGATCAGATGTCCATACTTTGCACATCTTATACTTCAGGAAGCGCATGACTTAGAAAATCTTCCATGAGCACCGAGATGGCTCAGGCTCTCACACAATGTGAAGTTCTTAGGGGCAGGCAGAGCAGGGCCAGGACTAGGTTGAGACAAGTGAGTCACTCCAGGTGCAAAATTTAGGAACTGCTGAAGCACTTGGCGATCAAGATGAGTAGTGGTTTACCAACATTGTTTTGAGAGTGCCCAAAGATTGGTATTGATTGATTGATTGATTGATTTACTATTTTGAGAGAGAGCACACACACGTGAGTAGTGGAGAGGGGCAGAGGGGGAGAGAGAATCTTAAGCAGGTGTTTTGGATGCTCACCCGAAAGACTGGGAACTTTTTCAGGATGAAGACGATGTGCCTTTTCACTTCTGTATCCCTGTGCTTCCGAGAGCCTAGAGCAGTAGAAACGTAATGAACATCTTCTGAATGACTGAGCAGGCTATACGATACCAAGATTCGGGGAGCCTTGACTCTGACCCCAACTCAGCACTAGCTGGCTCTGTGACCTTTCTCAAGTCAGGCTCCTTCTCTGGCTCTTCATTTGCTCACCTGAAGGGACTGAACTAGCTCAACTCTGGGTTCTCTCTACCTTTGCCATTATATACTTTTCCTTCTGGGTGTCCATCATGAACCTAGTGAATAAATAATATTTACTGGGTACATATCACATTGAGAGTCTTCCCAGAATATCTGTCGTCCTCATCATATGCTGTCAATATTGCCACTGTACAATAAACTTAGAATTGTTCTGTCTTGGAAATCCAAGCCCCTTTCATTCTATGGCCCTAGTTTACCACTGGACTGTGAAATTCCATTAGATTTAGCCAAAGTGGTTAACTGTCAAAAATCAAAATTAATGCAAAAATAATTGTGATGGACACTATGTAGAAATTTGATTTTTTCCTTTAAGTTTATTTATGTATTTTGAGAGATAGAGGGAGACAGATAGAGACAGAGAGAGACAGAGAGAGACAGAGAGATCACAGGAGAGGCAGAGAGAGAGAGGGAGAGAGAGAGAATCCCAAGCAAACTTGGGCAAACAGCCTGCTTTCTCTCTGGCCTGAGTTGGCGCTGCCCCTGAGACAGGTGGGAGCCAAGATCTTTAACCTTTTCCTGACAGATTTGGGCCTTTTTCCTCTATATCTTGTAACCAGGCTTCCATAGGAAGGTGAGGAGCTGCCGAGTCCCTTCCATGAAACCCCCCCAGGACCTCCCAGCTAATAGCAAGTCATCCACAGACTGAAGCAGGACACAGTCACATTGATCCGCTGGGAATCAAGACAGAGGCTAATGCAGTGCCGAAAATGGTTGGGGAGTTTCTGAACACCTGAGGCAACCTGGTCCAAGTTAATTGGCCTTTTCCCCATTTTCAGGATCCTCCCGTTGGAAGGCAAAGATCAATTGGCTCTGGGGGGCCAGGTGGATGCAGAAAAAAGCATCCTTAAGGGCCAAATAGGTGAAGAAGATGGCTTCTGCTAGAATGAGCCCCAAAAGTGTATGGGGATTTGGGACAACTGGGTATATGGTGACCAGTTACCTGGTTTACTGCTCACAGGTCCTGAACTGGCCAATAGTCATCTGTGCCTGGTTTTTGGACAGGCAAGAGGGGTGTGTGCCAAGGCGGCTGGCATGGCCAGAGGATCCCATACCATAAAAGTCTCTCCAGAGGTGCCTGGGTGGTCAATCAGTTAAGCATCTGCCTTTAGCTCAGGTCATGAACTCACGGCTCTTGAGTTCAAGCTCCATGTCGGGCTCTGTGCTGACAGCTCACAGCCTGCAGCCTGCTTTGTATTCTGTGTCTCCCTCTCCCTCTGCCCCTCCCCCGCTCATGCTCTGTCTCTCTCTCTCTCTCTCTCTCTCTCTCTCTCTCTCTCTCTCTCTCTCTCTCACACACACACACACACACACACACACACACGTCTCTCCAGGTGTTTTTGGATCCTGACCTATGCCTTCTGAGGGATGAAAAATTATCTCTCGCAGATGGGCTCTGCCTCGGGCTTTAATTCTACAACCACAGGGGTTTGTGTTTTGGGCCAGTCCTGGTAGGCTGTCTTCACCTCACACCCCCAGGACCTTAAAGGGAAGCTCAGGCACTGGTTGTAGCTCTTCCCTGGGACTACAGAGATGCCACTCCTCTCCTGGGGGAATCGTGATAGTCATAAACTTTGTTTCTGGTTTCAGGCTCAGAGCAGCCTGTCCCCAAGAGTTGAAAGTTATCTGGGCTGCAGCCCTCCCAATAGGTCAGGGTCCATTAGAGCCACTGGGCAGTCAGGGAGGGACAGGAATTCATGGATGACTTCATGCCCACCTAAACTGCATCGCTGAAGCAACGGGAAGGGATTGCACATCTGACTGCCTGTGGCCCCCAAGGTGGTGGCTTGTCTATGTGAGAGGGGCCCACAGGTCGGGTCACTACCGAGTGTTCTGCTCCAGTATCTACCATAAAGTCAATGGGTCAGCCCCCATATTCATTCGGACCATGGGCTCCTGGGGGCCTAACAAAATAGAGCCCAGTCTGACCTTGTCCTCCTCACAGTCCTCCATGGCGCCTAGCCCCACAAAGTTATCTTCAAGGGCCTCAGGAGGCCATGGGGCCAGTTGGTACCATCCCTGGACCACATGGCCCCTTTTCTTTTTTTTTTAAATATTTTTTATGTATTTTATTTATTTTTGAGAGACAGAGAGAGAGACAGTGCGAGCAGGGGAGGGTCAGAGAGAGAGGGAGGCACAGAATCTGAAGCAAACTCCAGGCTCTGAGCTAGCGGTTAGCACAGAGCCTGATGCGGGGCTCGAACCCACGGACCATGATCATGACCTGAGCCGAAGCTGGACGCTCAACCGACTGAGCCACCCAGGCGCCCCTCACATGGCCCCTTTTCTTCTGCCTGGGGCTGAGAGTTGTCCAGTTGCTGGGGGCACTCACTTTTCCAGAGGCCCTTCTGACGACAGAAAGCACACAGATTCCACCATAATTTTGATCTAGGGCGAGACCCTCCCCCACACCGCTCCCCTTTCTGGCCTTGGCCTTTTTTCTGCGAGGCACCTTTCCGCGAGCATTCCGACCACTCCACCGAGGCAGCAGCTCACAAGTCGGCCTGATTTTACATCTTTCTGCATTCTTCCTTCCGTGCCGCCTGGTCACCGTTAAACAACACCTGGGCTGCCACTTCCAGCACCTGACTGGTATTCATGCCAGTGAAACCCTCTAGCGTTTGCAGCTTGCGCCGAATGTTCCCCTGGGCCTGACCTACGAAAGCTGCATTAGCCATCTGCTGGTTAGCGGGCGCTTCTGGATCAAAGCAGGTGTAAGACGAAATGCCTCAGATAATCTCTCATAAAATTGGCTCAGGCTCTCCTCGGGCCTGTGGAGCACTTCTGATGTTTTACTCATATTTATGGCCTTTCTCCCCACCCTTTCTTTATGCCATTTAGAAGGGCTTCTTGATACCGTTTAGTCCTTGCAAACCCTCCATCTATACTTGAGCCATTTGGGTCCCATTTGGGGTCCTTCCCAGGGAAGTAAGCCTGAGCATAAGTCTGGGGGTCTAGCGTCCCAGCCGGGACATTTTCTTCTAACCATTGTAGGGCTGCCTGGGTAATTTGGCGAAGCTCCTCTGTATCGAAGAGGGTCAGAAGGAGCTGGCCGTAGTCCTTTCAGGTAGGTTTGTGGGTCTGAATCATGGACTGCATTAGGTCAGTCATAGTCGGAGTTTCTCCGTAGAGGAGGGGGTATGGTGCTTCCGTTTCCGGAGATCTGTACTGGTAAAGGGTGGGTTCATAAAAACACACTGACCTCCTTGGATCTGGCCTTCCTGATCATAATAGATGGGTCCCCTGGTTTTCCTCAGTGGCATCTGTAAGGCTCCCCAGTGTGGCTGCAGGGAGGGGCTGCCCTCGCTGGCCTGATTCTCTAGTCGCCACCCAGGAAGCAAATGCGTGGTTAAGACTGGTGGTCCGGGGGAGTCAGTCACATTCGGGGAGGCCGGTGGTGCTAGAGGTGCTGAGGCCTCGGGACCAAGGGCAGACTCTGACAAGGTTTCTGCAGCTAGGGCTGCTGGAGACCCAGGCAGCAGTGAGAGGCACAGTGGGACATATGGTGGTGGGGTTTCTTCAGGTTCTCCTGACAGTATGGGCTTTGTAATTTCTGGCCGGTATTTAGAGGAAGCTGTGAGGTGAGCCATCATAGCTTAAAGCTCTCTTCAATACAGACTTTTAGCCAAGGCATCCGGACAGGACCAGGTCTTGCCAACAGTCAGTGTAAGAAAATTGGTCAGAGTAGCCTGGGTCCCCTGGAATGACCCTGAACACTCAGCCAACTAATTCCTTATCAAGTGAGCCCTTGGAGGGCCAGCCCACCCTGAACGATGGCCAATCAGTTTCACAGAATGTCCAGAGCTTTCCAGGAGTTAATTTCACACCATAATTTCCTGAATATCCCTTTTTGAAATTTCTCAACATACACTCTAGAAGAGTCAGTTTACTCTGCTTTCTGCCCATTTCCTCCCCTTAACATACGGCTTTCATGCACATGAGAAAGGAAAAATAGGAAGGAGGGAGACTAGTTTGGAGAGGACACACACTCATTTGGTTTCTGGCCACTCTCCTTTCAGGGATATTTCAAGCGTCTCTTAGCATTGGTGTGTTCAGTCTCAATCCCTGGCCCAGATCAGACCCCGAGGAAGTCTAACACTGCCTTAAGGCATGTGAGGTCACCATGGAACCGAGGATCAGGATTTAACGCTTGCTTCAGCCCTTGGTCAGATTGGAACCTTCCCGTTGTCTGTCTCATTCACACAGTCACACAACGACTCCAACCCACCACCCTACGTTCAGCACCTTAAGAGTTGCAGCTTCGTTCCTTGTCCCTTGTGGACTTACTAGGGCAACTCTGGGAGGTGATCAGGCTCTCCTTTGGCCTCTTAGGGGCAGGTCTACCAAAACAAACCTGGGTTCTTATCCATCTGACAAGCAGAGCTCCTTAAGCTGGTTCCGGGGCTTCATGGATTTTATTAGCACAGACCGTGCCTGGACCCAAGAGTTTCTCAAATGATGACATCTAGATGCCTATAATCAAGAACTTAGAGAATCCAAAGGTCTGGGTAAAATGTCGGTGCTCCCTGGGAATGTTTTATTCAAAATGAGGAGTATATTGAAGAGGATTGGTTGCCTCCCAGTCAGCTAGAGAATATAGGGAAAGAAAATCATGTCCTCATGTCCTAAAAGTCCCAGCTCAAGGTCCACATTAATGATGCAAAAGCTTCTATGAACTAGCCATGAAAGGAATCATTATCTCCTGTAGCCACAGGGCCAAGATATGGAAAAACCAAATTAAAATCTAATCTTTTCATCTTCTGTATTACAACACAAGATGAATTCCCAGAGTCTCAGAGTTTTTTCACATAATGTTAGGGCACTGATTGGCAATGGATAGGGTCCCGAATATTGGAGTGAGGCACAGATGTACATCCTGATGAAGTTGGGTTATTTGAACCCCCAAATTCTCTGAGGCGTCTTTGCCAATAGATGCAGACTCTCCACTGCTGTCTAAGGAAGTATTTCCCCTCTGTCTGAAAAACCTGTAATCGTCTTGCCTGACGTGGCAGCCTTGCACAAAAGCTACACCCACCACCTCTCATTCTTTCAAAACCCTGTAAGAGGCCTCACATTCCCACAGGCCAAGACATGTGAGTTTTAGTGTGACCTGTGAATCGGTGTAGAATTTACCAAAACAACTACATGATTTTTTAAAAAAACAAATAGTTAGAAATCTGGGAAATCTGTGTGGAAAAAAAAAAGACTGAAGTTAGAGTATGAAGAAAAAGAAAGTTGAGGGAGACCAAATTGATTGATATGGAGTCATTAAGCCAAGGCTCTGGATTCAGTGTTTTTGCTTGAGCAGATAGGGATGGCTCTAACAGCTTGCTTGGTTGGTTGACTGAAATAAGTCCCAAAGGTGGCCTATCCTTCATTAAGAAGAAATGCAGGAACTTTCGTGGTATATTGCAGAGAAAGAAAGCCAAAGCCTTAAGGAGACTGGAAAGTTAGACTGAATTTATCATGTAAGATGTGTGCACTCACCTTGGGAGTTCTAAGAGATACAACTTCCACCAAGGCCACAGTTAATTGCTTTCTAAGGGGAGCCCAGGCATCTGTGGTGGCTCTTCTCTTCTCTGCTGGTCAGAAATGACTGTGGGCTTGTCCTTGAGGAAGGACCATGCTTCTTTGCCAAATAATTTATGCTGTCCATTGCTACAACTTTCCCCAATTGACTTCGGGCCAATTGCTAGGGTGACAATGCATAGTGGAAAGGTACATAATCAGAATTCCATGAGATTATTCAATATTGGCTCTGAACTACCAGGAATTCCAGGAGACTCAATACATATATCAGTATTTTTCTCTAGTTAGAGTTAGTGGCTTATGGAGTTGAGGTAATCAAATGTAGTTTTATCTTAGGCTCCTCTCACAAGAATCCAATTAGTCAATGAATCCATGCTATGGTCATTTCCAAGTCCCATAGAGCATTAGAACAAACATATTCAATAAGTGGCAGAATTTCCACATTGGCTCCCTGACCAATGGAATGGGGGCTATCGTGGTAGGAAAAGACTAAATAGAAGCCATTAAAACTGCCCTAACTATAAAAACAGTAAACCCAAAGCAATCATATTCCTATGGGGACTGGAGTAATTTTGCTACCATTAGAATTAGAAAAATGCAGAGTTGTGATTCTTATGACATCCCTTTCAACTTCCATACTTGCCTTATGCAGAAAAGAAGGATCTTAGAGAAAGAGAGATTATTATCATCAGCCTAATGATGGCTATTCCAATTATAGCTGTTGTTCTATGTGTAGGATTGTTGCTTTGGCAATCAATACATCCCCAGGCACCTGGTATACAGTATTGGTTGAGCAAATGCTTTTTTCCTTCTTCAATAAGTATTATCAGAAAGTTTGCCTTGAGCTGGAAAGGGAAGCAATGCACTTTCACTTCCTCCTTCAGGCTCTATCAGCCTGACATCTCTATATCAGTGATGAGCATATGTCATAAATTATTCCGTAGGGACTTTGATTACCTTTCCTTTACAGCACACATCATACTGGGATTTGGTTTGTTTGTTTGTTTGTTTGTTTGTTTGTTTTGCATTGATGACATTATTCTTGTTGATAAAGAAGTAGAAATTAATATAGACACATTGGCAACGCACTTTAATGACAGACCATGATAAACAATTCCCACACAAAAATCAGGGACCTTCCAAATTAGTGAGATTTTTAGTGATCTAGTAATCTGGGAAATGTCAAGATAGTGCTCATAAGTGAACGGAAAGTTCCTAAACCTTGCCTCACCACCAAAAAGGAACTCAGCAACAAGGTGGCCTATTAAGATGCTAGTTGTAATGTACAACTCATTGTGGTGTGGTATTGTGACCCATTGACAAGTGATCTGAAAGCCTGTTACTCTGGAATGAGACCAAGGAAAAGAGAAAGTTCTGTGATCCTACACCTATGGTTTCACAGAGAATTCCTTGTGAACAGAGGACTGGAAGAAATAACATTATGCTCAATTTTCAGTAGCCATGCACCATCAAATTAATTTTCTATTGTTATATAACAAATCCACAGCTCAAAACGATTCAAATATTTAACAAGCAGTTCTGTAGGTCAGAAGCCACAGAAGGCTCCATTGGTTTCTCTGCTTAGGGTCTCATGAATTCAAAGTCAAGGTGTTGACCATGCTGGCTCATTAGTTAAAGACTTAGAGAAAGAAATTGCTTCCAAGCTCATTCAGGTCCAGTTTAATAAGAATGTAGGACTGAGGTCACCATCTCCTTGCTGTCGCTTAGCTGAGGCCACTCTAAGTTCCTGGGACCACTCCTACACCTTCTTCAAAGTGGTAATGGAACATGATGACCACAGTGGCTGTAAAGGAGATTACTCATGGGCTCAACAAAATTAACTTCCATTTACCATGGACCCTCTCACTATAGCCACTGCAGACCATGTAATCTGCTGGCAGCACACCAAAACTAAGCCACCAATACGGTACTGTTTCCAAGAAGGGTAGGTCAGCTTCAAGGTGACAAGGTGATTCCTTGGGTCTGATTCCATAATTGAAGCAGTGCTTTTCTCTTAGTCAGGTAGACAGTTATTCTGGATGTGGATTTTCTTCCCACCCAGAGTTCTCATAGAGAACCAGAATTTGTAGTCTTAAAAATGTCATATCCAGGGGTGCATGGGGGGCTCAGTTATAAGCACCTGACTTCAGCTCAGGTTATGATCTCACGGATTGTGAATTTGAGCCCCACATCAGCCTTGTTGCTGTCAGCACAAAGCCCACTTTGGATCTTCTGCCCTACTCTCTCTCTCTGCCCCTCCCCTGCTCACATGCGCTCTCTCTGTCTCTCTCAAAAATAAACACTTAAAAATGTCATATCATATCCACCATCACGGTATTCTATGCTGTATCATGTCTAAGAATAAAAATCACTTTACAGGAAATGAAGTACAGCAATGGGATCATGTTAATGAATTTCATTGGTCTTAGCTTCACTATCATCTTGAATTGGCTGGCTCAATAAATAATGGAATGACTCTTAGAGTCTCAGTTATAGTTTAAGCTTGACGTCAATTCCTTTTGAAACTGAGGCAAATCTAGGAGGTGGCAATGCTCTATCTTAGTGTCTGGTATGTGATGCTGTTTCTCCCATAACCACATTTGTATCTTTGGCAATAAAGAACTGGCAACGTGAGGACCTCCTCTCATGTACCCTTATGATGTATCCAGTAGGAAAATTTTACTTCCCATCCTTATGTCTTTAAGCTCTGCCAGACTACAGGTCTTTGTTCCATATGCAGAAATTTTATCATAGGTGACCCCTCAATGACTCATTGAAATGGAAGTTGGGATTTCCAGTTAACCACTTGGGATTGCTCATCTGTCTCAATCAACAGATATAAAGGGGGTTTCTGAACTGGTTGAGATGGTAGAACCTATCAAGGAAATGGAGTTCCTGCTAAGCATTGGCTAAGAATAAGTATGTGTGTGGAATGTCTAGAACACTTCCTAATACTCCCATGTTTTCTGGTTTAAGTATGTGGAAAATTACAACAATCCAAATCAGGCAGGATATCTAATGGTCCAGATCCTTCAATAAAGAAGGATTACATCACCCGACTCCCAGGCCAAGAACCATGACCAGGTGAAGTACAGTCTCAGGGCAAAGGGATCAAGAAATGGATAGTGAAAGGACACTGTAATAAACACCAGTTATGACCATGTGACCTGCTGCAGAAACTAGGACCTTACCATAGTCTGATGACTTAATAATAACTGCCACCTCAGGTGGGAAAACAAAGAAACACAAGTTACCTTTTCAAATGAAGTTTTAGGGCAAAAACCCAGCTTTTATTAACAGCAATTCATAAACATTTTAAAGCTCCAACTACTTTTTCTTCGCCTCTGGAAGGCAATTCTCTTAACTAACACAGGTTAGGATGCCTCAGCAACATCCCATTCCATTCTAGAAGATAGCAATCTGGTTCTTATTTTTTGATTCTTGAGATAAAGGGATTATATGTTTGGGTTATGCTTATCTTTGCTGAGAAATTCATCAGATTCTTTTTTTTTCTCATTCTCAAGGTGTTTAATTAAGTCTCGTCTTTTAAATCTGAAAATGAAGAGACAAGTCATTAACCAAAAGACACTGCCCCCCCCAAAAAAAAACCCTATGAAGTGAGAGACTCTGTGGGGGGTAGAGAGAGAAGCTTCCAATCTACATGGGAATAGAAAATGGACCCTCAAGGTAGGGAAAATCCAGTAAATACAAAGAGTGTCTTCCGGGGTCAATGTCCACCTCAAACTCTAGTGTAAACGGAAGTCTCCCTGAGCTTGGAAGAATGAGGGAAACTCAGATAACATCAATCTAAATAACTACAGAGACAGCATGAACTCTGAGTGAGGACCAGGGTTTGAGAAATGCCAGGTAATCCTGTCCCCACCCCTTCCCCAGCACCGCACTGGGGCCCCCTGTGAAACATATTGGAGTTTCTCTCTATACCCACCTTGTTGCTTCCTTGATGGCAAATTCAACAAGTTGTTTCCTCAGTTCTGGAGGTCCTAGAATTCCTTCAAGTGATTTGAAGATTATTTTTTCATATTCTGAAGATATTTAGAAAAAAAAACCCATCAGTATTTCTAAAGTACAAAGAGAAGGTAGAACTCAATCTTGGTGTATGTGCTGCCCCAGTAATCTTGCAAGGGCTACAATGCTACATGCAACAAGCTTTCCGTGCTTAAATCTAGACACCTGAACATTTCTACCTATGAAATTCTGGTAAATAATAACCAACTAAGAACTGAAAAAGAACAACAACAACAAAAAGAAGTATACTGGGACAGTCAGAATAAAAATGAGTTATCCTAAATTACGGGAAAACCCAATTCTGGAAACAGATGAACCTCAAGAGGTAAGCTGGATTTATTCCAAGTCATTAAATGAGAGAGACTTCCCATGGGTTTTTGTTTGTTTGGATACAAATTCTTATACTACTTACTTCGTCTGTAATGTTGAATGTCTTTCAGTATTTGATGTTTTATAGTACTGATCGCCTCTGGATTTAATGACGATTTATTCAGCATTATTCCCAGCATTCCTGTGTCCTTGGGGTCATCTGTAGAGACATAGCTGGTAATGATCCCCCCCGCCAATGCATTCCTACCATTGTGACTTGGCCCACCTTTGCTGAGACTGGTTAAGTCATGAGACAAAGACTCCAATTGGTTGGATGGAACACCGTCTCCTCCCATAGTCACAGGGTCTGAGGGGACAGATTGTGACAAGAAGTCATCAGGTAGGATTTGACCAAGTTCCTTCACCTCCCGGGGGATAGTGTGATTGACATAAGCATGTGGAAGCTAAATTTAGAGACTGAGCTGCAGTTAGGTACAGAGGTGTTTGAACAACCTCACGGGGACATTCACGTACTCCATGGTTTCTTAAATTTTGTATTTCATAGCATAAATATAGGCCAGAGAAAAATCTCAGACCTGACATATTCTCATGGGGAAGTCAGGTAATACATGTGAAATGGGCAAAGGAAACAATACAGTGTGAATTTATGTTAGGAAGGGAGTCATCAGGGATATGACAGCAGGAGGGGGAGCCTCCATGACCCTGTGGTCAGGCAGGACCCTCTGAGGAGGTGACCCCTGGAGCAGGAGACAGGGGCCTGTGCACGTGAGAAGGAGGATGTCCGGCTGCTGTGAGGGCCAGTGCAGGACCCCTAGGAGGGGATGAGCCGGGCCATGGAGCAAAGGACAGAGGCAGAGAGAGTGAGGGGGACACCCAGAGGACGTGTGCAGGAGAGGATGGCAGGACTGGGTCCTGTAGAGCGTGGAGAGCAGGGTCGGGACCTCCGATTCTGTTCTGAGCGCTCGGGGGAGTGGGTGGCGGGCTTCAGCATGGACGTGGCAGGACGGGATTTCTGTGTGCGCATGGCCACTCTGGCTGCAGACGTAGACAGTGTGTGTCAGATCAGAGCTAGAACGATAGGTCAGGGGCTCCTGGGTGGCTCAGTCAGTTAAGTGTCCAACTCTTGGTTTGGGCTCAGGTCATGGTCTCACAGTTCATGGGATCAAGCCCTGCATCAGGCTGTGTGCTGACAGCATGAAGCCTGCCTGGGATTCTTTCTCTCCTCTTCTCTCTGCCCCTCCCCTACTCCCTCTCTCCTAAAAATAAATAAATAAACTTTTAAAAAAAGGATAGATCATATAAGAAGCTACTGTAATATCTTGGTGAAAGATCATGTCATAGAGAACTAGAAGAGCAGGCAGAAATGGTTGGATTCAGTAATTTTTATGATATTTATAGGGGGAAAGTAAAGGAAAAGCAGAAGACAAGAATGAAAAGGGGTGACTGGCGTGCCTGGGTGGCACAGTTGGTTAAGCTGACTTCAGCTCAGGTCAGGTCATGATCTCAAAAATAAATAAACATTAACAGATTTTAAGAAAAAAAGGAAAGGGGTTACCAATCAGGAGAAGGAAATCAGTGGAGTGTGGAATTTGGGAATCCAGGACGGTTTCCATGAAGGAGAGAGCAAACACCTGTGCCCAATGTGGCTGAGAAATTCACCCAAAGCCAGTGACCTTGAGGGGAACTGTTCTAGTGGCAGGGAGCAGCCAGAGGCCAGGCTGCACTGGGGCAGGTGAGGATGGGGGGGGGGTCAGGCATCATCACCTTTTTTCAAGGACACAGCTGACACCCCGGCCTGGGATGTTCCCTCTCCTACCGGCGTCACTGACAGCATATCCATGTTCAGTCTTCTCTTACATGGAGGAGAAGTCCCAGGTTCTCTATGACGTTTCATTTGGTTGTCCAGCCCAACAGGCAACTCTTCTGTTTTATTGGTTATAATTTCCTGAGAAGTATCAAGAAACAAAGTCCATTAATAACAAAAATGCAACCATTGCAAAACCGCATTGTACATATGTGTCTACAACATGCATCTTCATCATTGTAAGTTTTCTCGAAGACCAAGGTTTCCCATGCCCCCACCAACACCCTGCTCTCAAGAAACCTAGCCTCATTTCCATCCAGTCTGGGGAGGACATGGAGGAAGATAACATAGAAGACTGTACAAAGTCAAACATGTTATAATCATAATTCATCAGAGTGCTTAGGGAATGAGCAACTCTCACTAGCCAAAAGTGGATAAAAATATGATTACTTCTTTGAAGAACTACAAACACATCTGTGTCAACCCATTAGGAGAAATAGTTCCGCTTCATTGTCCTCTTTTTAGGAGGCCATTACAAACCTGTTCACAACAACTGACAAGACAAAAGAAAGGAAAACTACAGGCCAAGACCTCTCCTGAATTTGGACACAAAAAATCCTAAACAAAAGTTTAGCATATATAATACAACAATATCTTGAAGGATGTACAATGTGTCTTGGGAGGGGGTTATTGCAAAAAGGCAATATTGGTTTGAAATTTGAAAATCAATGTAATGTGCCACATTAACCAGCAAACAAAAAATGAAAACCCTTATGATAATTTTTATAAATGGATAAAATTTCAACACCTATTCATGACAAAAATGATTAGAAACTTAGAATACAGGGTGACTTCCTTAATCTCACAAAGTGCATCTACAAGAGAAAACATTAGTAAATATCATGCTTAATGGTAAAATATCAAAACAGTTTTTCCCTGAGTTTGGAAGAAAGACAAAGATGTCCACTGTCCACTCAAGAGTTTCCAGAAGGTCCTAAAAAGTGCACCTGGAAAATATAATCGTTAAAAAGTTTGGAAAGGAAGAAGTAAAACTGTCATTATTCACAGATGACATTGTTCTGTATATAGAATGTGCAAAAGAATACAAATAATTAGGCTTAGTAAGTGAATTTAGTCAAGTTACAATATATAATAAAAACTACTTTTTCTATTTCTGCAACAAATAATCAGAAAAGAAAATTTTAAATGCCATTGAAAATAGTATCAAATACATTACATATCTGAACCTAACGAGAGGTGTGCTAAAACATGACATGAAAAGTACAAAACACCACTGGGAAATTAAAGACTCCGGGAAAGGAAAACTACTTTTCGCATAGATTGAAACTCTTGTTAGTAAGACTCATTATTATCAATTCTGCCCCAAGTGATCTCTACCAGTCCTGCTTAAAATCCCACCATGTCAGGGTTTTGGTTTTTTTTTTTTTGAAACATTGACAAGAAGATAGTAAATAGTCTATGGATACCAAAGGGTTTAGAATACACAAGACAGTCTTTAGGAAAAAGAACAAATTTGGAAGACACACCCTATGAGACAGGAAGATTCACTATAGAAATACTGTAATTAAAACAGTGTGGTGAGGACACCTAGCAGGCTCAGTTGGTTAAGATTCTGGCTCCAGTTCAGGTCATGATCTCCCAGTTCATGGGTTTGAGCCCTGCATCTGGTTCTCTGTTGTCAGCGCAGAGTCTGCTTTGGTTCCTCTGTCCCCACTCTCTCCGCCCCTCCCATGCTCGTTCTCCCTCCCTCTCTAAAAAAAATGAATAAACATTAAAAAATACCAGTGTGGACATGAAGTAAGGTTGGGCAAACACACCAGTGGAAGGGCAGAGGACCTAGAAACAAACCTGGAAATACAAAACAGCTAGATTCATCACACGAGAGTCCCTTCAAATCACTGTGGAAAGAATACTGTTTTTGATAAATCCACATGATAGGTACAGGAGGAGAAAATGAACCTTTATTCTTATCTCGTTTCATTCCATAGATCTTTATTAGGGATGAATAGAAGACCTAGTAGAAAACTTGGAAAATTATCTTCATGGGTTTAGGGTAAACAGAGATTTTTTTAACAAGAGAAAAAAGCACTGATTAAAAATAACAGATTGTTAATTAGACATAACTAAATTTAAAACTTCTGTTCATCAAAAAGATGCTTTTAAGAGAGAATAAAATCAAAACAGATCTGTAGGAGAGACCCCAAAATTTTATATACAAACATTTATATATAAAATATTCATATACTCATATATATTTATAATGTATAAATAATATGTAAATTTTGTGTTTAAAGATATAAATATATATGTATAACTGGAGATACATATATATATATATATATATATATATATACTTCTCTCTCCAAAAACTGCTAGAATCCAGAATGCATGTAGAAATATATCAGCTTAAAAATTACAAACATCCCAGGGCACCTGGGTGGCTCAGTTGGTTAAGTGTTCGACTCTTGATCTTGTCCAACTCTTGATCTCGGCTCAGGTCATGATATCACGGTTTGTGAGTTCAAGCCCCACATTGAGCTCCTTGCTGATAGCGTGGAGCCTGCTTGGGATTCTGGCTCTCCCTCTCTCTGCCCCTCCCCTGCTCTCCCTCCCTCTCTCTCTCAAAATAAATAAATGAACTTTAAAAAATTACAAACATCCCAGTAAAATTTAAGCAAATGACCCCAAAAGGCACTTCGTAGAGACATCCAAATGGTCAATCCATATCTAAAAGGTGCTCAACTTTATTAACTGGCAGAGAAATGCAGTTTAAACATCATGAGAGGTCTCTGTACAGCCACCAGAGTGGCCAAGATTCCCAGCTGTATAATAAGTGTTTGCAGCGTGGTGCGATTGGAACTCTCAACCATTGCTGGACCCAGACTCCCACCCAGATTCCCAAGGCCGTAGCTGAAAAGATAGGTAGAACTCTTTCAAGGCTGAGATAAAGAAATCAAGGAAAGTACAATCCAATCGAGCAATCTGGTTTCAGGTGAAACAGGGTAATTCTGGATATACAAGAAGCATGAACTGATGGAGAGTTTCTTTAAGATGTTACTGTTTGAACAACTCAGCCTTAACTTTTGTCTGCAAAGGGTGCAGGTTGCCCTAGTTTGTGTTAGAAGGGGCACAGCTCTGGTAAGACCCTGTGGGGGAGAGGAAGTATGGTTCCCCGAAAGGACACAACAGACAAAAACAATGGACATCAACTTTTCTAGTGAAGAAAAACATGTCCCCATACACCTGTTGGTGACTGTGACTTCTTTAGTGAATTGCTTTTTCTTTAAATGCCCTGAATGTTCCCAAGTATTACATTTGTTCTTCTCTTACTGAGTGTTAGCTTATTAAGGCCATAGGCCCCATATATTTCATATTCATTGTAA
Organism: Mungos mungo; assembly: GCA_004023785.1. Taxonomy (NCBI): domain Eukaryota; kingdom Metazoa; phylum Chordata; class Mammalia; order Carnivora; family Herpestidae; genus Mungos; species Mungos mungo. The sequence goes on along the minus strand of PISW01012954.1, from coordinate 1,370 downwards.
GTATTTTCCCCTTAGTTTGTTGAAAGCTACCCGGTACTCTTTTTTTAGTTTCTAAAATTTCTTTATTTATTTTGAGAGAGAGAGAGTGCACAGGAGATCAGAGAGAGACAGAAACATAGAATCCCAAGCAGTCTCCATACTGTTAGTGTGGAGCCTGATATGGGGCTTGAACTCATGAACTGTGAGGTCATGACCTGAGCTGAAAACCAAAAGTCAGATGCTTAACCAACTGAGCCACCCAGGTGCCCGCCCTCAGTATTCTTTTAAACAATTCTTGTTTTCAGGGGGCTTCAGTGGCTCAGTTGGTTAAGTGTCCAACTCTTGATTTCAGCCCAGGTCAGGACCTCACAGCTTGTGAGTTCAAGCCCCACGTTGGGTTCTCTGCTGAGAGCGCAGTCTGCTTGGGATTCTCTCTCTCCCTCTTTCTCTGCCCCTCCCCTGCTCGCCCTCTATCTCTCTCTTTCTCAAAAATAAATAAACCTATTTTAAATAAAAGATAGATGAACAATTCTTTTTTTGCTAAAATGAAATAGTGCCTATTCAAAATGTTTGAAATAAAATAAATCTAATACAAAAAATAAAGAAAAAAGTTAAAAGTAAAGAAAACACTACATTTCATAATAAATGTTAAAATTAAATAATAACAGGCATAATTATGGTGAAGGTGACAAGAAAATGAAACTTCTTGCAAAGTTTTTTAAATGCTACAATTTTTTTGAAGGTTAATGTTTCATGACTTCATCCCCTGCAATACTATTTCTGCTAATTTACAGATGTGAATTTTATAAAATATTGTCTATAAGTATTATATTATAAATAAAATTTTTAAAGTGGAAAATTACACATATATTGAATGCTTACCACTACTGAAATGATGAAATATCTTTATATTGGTATACAAGTACTTTGCAACCATTCAAACATGGGTTTTATGCTAACATTGACCAGCTAGAGAAACTGCTGATGACATCAACTTCTAGAAAACAACAGATTCTAAGATATGCAGTATGATCTCAATTGGGGGTAAAACATGTCTATTCGCACATTAAAAACTGCTGAGAGAAAGATAAAAAATGTATTCATATTTTGCTGTTTCTCTTTGTACTTATAACATTTCATCTTTTCTCCAATAGGAACAAATTTTACTTCTTAAAATCAGAATAAAATGTAGTAGTGAAAAGAATAAAGATAAATAAAAAATCAAAGAAAAGCACAACGCCCCACAACTGAGACAAAGTATCCAAGTAAGAACATGAAAACACCCCCCACCCCCACCTATGACTGAGATAAGGACTCAGAGAAGAGTCCCCTCACCAGCACTGAGACAATTCCACAAGGGAAGTCCCTCACAGAACTCTGTCTCTCTGACC
>PISW01012953.1:16527-29260 GCA_004023785.1 Mungos mungo | reverse complement strand
CTCGCTGCCTGGGGTGCCTGGGTGGCTCCATGGGTGGAGCATCTGACTCTTGATTTGGGCTCAGGTCATGATCCCAGAGTTTGTGGGGTAGCCGCACGTCAGGCTCTGTGCTGAGCGTGGAGGCTGCTTGGGATTCTCTCTGTCTCTCCCTCTGTCCATCTCCTCCATTTACGCTCTCTCTCTCTTAAAAAAATTTTTTAATTAAAAAAAAAATCTAGCTTCCTGCAAAATGTGAAAGATGAGAGAAAGAGATTCAGCATTCATGCTGAAGATTTCAGAAACCTGATTATAACAGCAGATCCATTTCTACATAAGGCTGGTCTTGTAATCAGTTCCATGTAAAAACCATTCCTGGGTGCTGGACACTGGAGTTAGGATAAAACCCCCTGTTCTCTTGCAGTTTAGATGCTAGAGGTTATGCCAGACCATAAACAAGGACTAAAAATGCATTATAAAAAGGCTGTGAAGGAAGTAAAGTAGGTTGCTAGTTACAGTATTTCAAGAAAATTGTTTAATATGCTGAGTTTAACATCCTGTCTTCTCCATGTGGGCACAGAGGGTGGAGTGCTGAAAAGTGGCCTTGTTACTCTTTCCAGATCAACAACTATGTCAAGGTGTGATGGGGGAGATTTCCCACCCGTGTAAATAAAGGGCTAGAATTGGTGTCAGGCCCTCTTTCCCAGAATGGATTGCTCAGCATCCCCCTAAACCCCTCTTAGAGACATTTGGGAGCCATCACAGATTCTGTGGTAGCCCCCCATCTCACAGTGGTGAATTAATAATCAGATGTGGGTATTGAGAATTTAGGGGAAATGGCAACATTTTAGAATATCTAACTGTTAAGTGTGTTCCCCTCCCCGTGGCCCTAACTGGTGCTTATTTTGCAGGTCAGCTACTTTTCTTGGAAGCAGTATGGCCAGGGGGAGGAAGAATGCCTCTCGGATTTAAGTTTTGAAGAGCAAGAGTTCAAATTGCCAGAGCTGGACTAGCAGTTTTTAATTTCCCAGGATGCCAGGTCCCATAGCTTCCTTGGGAGCTCTGCTCCACTCCCCCCGCCCTTTCTCCTGCCAGAGCTGCTGGAGTCCGGGGCCACCCAGATCTGAGTCCAAATCCTGCCTTGCTGTGAGCAGCCTGGGGGTGAGGGTGGTGGTGGCCTTTGCAGGGGGAAGGGTGGCCTGGCCCCCAGTGATTCTGGAAAAAGAACTCGCGCCAGTGGTGCGGAGCCCATCTCCAGGGAGCTCATAAGGCGGCATAAATAAAGATGACATAAATAAAGATGTCATAAATAAAGGGCGGGACAGAGGCGGGGGAGGGGCGCGCAGTTGCTAAGGGTGCTTGCATCACGGGGCTGCCATAATGGTTCGGCTTCCGATCAGGATGCCTCGCCATTGCCCCACCGGCATGCATCGCAGCGCCCCAGAGACTCCGCTGGACAAGTCCCGGCTGCACCTCTGGACCCCACTGCTTCTCCTTATATGGCTGCTGGTCCAGGCAGCTCAGCCTGTGGGTTGGGCCCTGGACCCTGCCCAGCTGGTCTCCGACCCCCTGGAGCCAACTGAGCCCTGGTCTCACTCTAATCTACTCCAATTGCGCCAGGTGCGTATACCCGCAGCTGGGGGTGGGGGTTAATTACCTGGAGTCCGTTACTCCAGCCCAGATGTTGGCCCCGCCCAGAGAGTTTTCTGAGACTTTGGTTCCATTCCTGGACACAGATTCAGTGGGAGAATTGCCCCCAGAGCCAGATCAGGATCTGAATGACAAGCCAACCCAGCATCAAAGGCTCCCAGAGGTGGTTCCAATGCTAGGTTGGGATCGGAGTCAGACCATAGCTCCGCCTCCTCAACTCAAAAGTGAGATTCAAACTGTAGGTTTAGATCAGACTGAAGATCACCCATCATTTGAAATCCTTGTTCCATATCTGGATAGTCAGAGTTCAAAGCCAACAAAATTTGTTTCACCCCTAAACCTCTAAATCCTTCACTCAGCATGGAAGGCCTGCCAAAGTTGTTGTTGGAACTCCAAACCAATTTGCAAATAAAAAACACCTTGAACAACAGTTGCAGGATGATTATTAGATTCCAGAACGGATATCATATATCCAGAGAAGATCCTACCTATGGGTTTCCCAGGGGGACCAGATCAACCTCCAAACCTCTCTGACAAGGTTGAAATTTCTCCTCCCTTGCAGGAGACCCCAAGTCATCTAGAGTCTCCTGAGGAAGCTGAATCTTTTGTGCCCCAAGTGGAGGCTCAGGCCCAGCATCCAGAGCCCCCTGAAGAGAGAGAAACATCTCCACTCCAGCAGGAGGCTCCATCAAAGCCTCCAGAGTCCCTTAAGGATGGAGATTCAGCAAACCCGCAAGAGGCCCCAGCTGAACCTTCAAGTCCTCCTGAAGAGGCAGAACCTTCTTCAGTCCAGCAGGCGGCCTCAGCTCAACCTACAGAGGCCCCACCAACCCCTCAGGAGGCCCCTGCACAGCCTCCAGAAACATCTAAGGAGACTGCATCTCAACTGTTAGGAGGAAATGTGCCATCTCCAAGTCAGAAACGAAGCTTCCCCAGCGTCACTGTTAAACCTCCAGATCTTACCATAACTCTAACTTATCCTCCAAAGCGCCCTGAGGAGGCTGGACTGACCCCAGCCCAGCAGGAGGCCCAGGCTCTGCTTGAGGAGCTCCTTGAGGAGGCTGAATCAACCCCAGTCCAGCAGGAGGCAGAGGCTCAGCCTGTGGAGCGCCCTGAAGAGGCTGGACCGACCCCAGTCCAGCAGGAGGCCCCAACTCTAGTTCCAGAGTTCCCTGTCGAGCCTTTAAGTCAAATTCCAATAAGTGATGAGGTGACACCTCACCCTCTAGGTCAGTATCCAGATTATTTAATGTTTCTCCGGGTTACAAGTAAGCCTTTTGATGTAAAACTTACCACAACTCCAGCATCTGATAAAGGTGTTGAACCTTCTATAGCCCAGCAAGAGTCCCCACCTCAGGTTCTTGAGCCTAATGAGGAAGCAGAAGCTTCTGTAACCCAGCAAGAGACCTCGGGTAAGCTTCCAGAGGAAGTCGAGCCTTCAAGTGATCAGGAGACCCCAGCTAAGCTTTCTGAGCCTCCTGGGGTGATTGATCCTTCTCTAATGGAGCAGGAGACACCAGCTCAGCCCCCAGAGAATCCTGAAGAGGCAGAACATTCCCAAGCCCAACACCAGGCCCCAGCTCAGCCTACAGAGCATCCTGAGGTGCTAAAACCTGCAACCCAGCAGGAACCCCTAGCTCAGCTTCCAGACCTTTTTGGAGAAGCCGAACCTTCTCCAACCCAGAAGGAAGCCTCAACTCAGCCTGCAGAGTCCCCTTATGAGGAAGAATCTTCAACCCAGCAGGAGACTCCAGCTCAGTCTTCAGGGGAGATAGAATCTTCTACAACCCTGCAAGAGCAACCAGCTCAGCCCCCAGAGCTAGCTTCAGGGGAGGTGGAACCTTCACCAACCCAGCAGGAGCACCCAGCTCAGCCTCCACAGCATCATGAGGTGACAGTTTCACCTCAGCATTTAAACTTGCTCAATGTCAATGTGAAACCACCAGATGTGCAGGTTACCATAACAGCAGAACCCACTACAGAGGTGGGACTTTCTCCAGTTCAGCATGAGGCTCCAGCTCAGCCCTCAGTGCCTCTTAATGTGGAACCTTTTGAAACCCAGCATGAAGCCCCAACTCTGCCTCCACAGTCCCCTGAGGAGGTTGAATATTTGCCAGTTCAACAGGAGACTGCAACACAATCTCCAGAATCTACCACACAGGAGAAATCTCCAAAACAGCAGGAGGCCCTAGCTCAGCAGTCACAGGCCCCTGAGGAGGGTGAGCCATTGTCAACCCAGGAGGAGGCCCTGGCTCAGCTTCCAGAGACACAGGAAGAGGATGAACCATTCCCACCCCAGCAGGAGGCCCCAGATCAGCATCCAGGCCCCTCCGGAAATGTTGAACCTTCTTCACTCCAGCAGGGAGTCCCAACTCGCCCTGAAGATCTTGAGGAAATTCAGCTTTCTTCAAGCCAGCAGGAGAGCTCAGCTCTGCCTCAAGTGCCTATTGCTGGTGTAGAACCTTCTCCCCTCCAGCAAGAGGTCCCAGCTCAGCATCCAAAGCCCAAGGAAGGAGTTGGGGCTACTTCAGTTCATCAGGAGCACCCAGCTCAGCTTCCAGTGTCCTCTACAGATGTTGTAGCTCAGCCTCCAGTACATCATGAGGTGGTATTCCCACCTCCAGGTCCAGGTGAAGCTCAGCATCCAGTGTTGCCCAATATCACAGTTAAGCCTTTGGATCTGGAGGTTTTCATAACTCCTCAGCCAGCTAAGAAGCTTGAACATTCTTCAGTGCAGCAGGATGTTTCTGGTCAGTCTCCTGTTCCCCCTGAGCAGGTTGAATTTTCTCTAACCCAGTCCAAGCCTCTTTCCCAGTCTCCAGAGTCCCCTGAAGATGGGTCTTTTCCAGGCCAACAAGAGATCCTAGCTCAGATTCCAGACACCCCTAAGGATGTGGAACCTACTTTAGGTCAACAGGCGGCCCCAGCCCAGTCTCTAGTCCCCCAGCTGGCCTCAGCTGTGTCTCCTGAGCCCCCTAAGGAGGTGGAACCTTCTCCCACACCGCAGGAGGCCCCAGCTCAGCCTCCAGAGCCACCGGAGGTTATAGCACAACCTCCAGTCCATAATGAGCTAACAGTTCCCCCTTCAGGACAAGCGCAAGCTCAGCATACAACCTTACCCAATGCCACTATCCAGCTTGTTGACCTGGAGCTTACTGTGACTCCAGAACCTACTATGGAGGCTGAGCATTCTACAACCACCCAGCAGACTATAGCTCCTCCAGAGGACCTTGAGGTGACACTTCCACACCCAGAGCGGGTCCAGGCTCAGCATCCAAATTTGAGTGAAGTCAAAGTTCAACCTTTTGATCTAGAAGTAAGCATAAGTGCAGAACCCACTACAGAGGTTGAAACTTCAACCACGGAAGAGACCCGAGATCAGCCTTCAGAGCCGCCGAAGAAGGTTGAAGTTCAGCTTCCACTGTTTCAGGAAGTGACTGTTCCACCTTCAGGTCAGGATCAAGCTCATCATCCATGGTCACCTAATGTAACAGTTCAGCCTTTGGATCTGGAGCTTACTATAACTCCAGAACCCACTATGGAGGTTAAAACTCTTATGGCCTTAAAGAAAACTACAGCTCCTCCAAAGGACCTTGAGGTGACACGCCCACATCCAGAACAGACTCAGAGTCAGCGTCCAAACCTGACTGAAATCACGGTTCCACCTATGGACCTGGAAATTACTGTAACTGCAGGATCCAATGTGGAGATCGAACCTTCTCCAACCATGCAAGAGACCCCAACTCAGCCTCCAGAGCCACCTAAGGAGGTTGGAGTTCAATACCCATTCCAGCAGGAAGTGACAGTTCCAGCTCCAAGTAAGGATCAACATCAGCATCCAGCATCACCCACCATCTCATTTCGTCCTGTGGACTTGGGGCTTAGCATAACTGCAGAACCTACAGAGGCTGAACATTCTACAACCGTGAAGACTACGACTCCTTCCCCAAAGGACCTTGAGGTAACAGTTGCACATCCTGAACAGGTTCAGAGTCAACAACCAAACCTGTCTGAAGTCACGGCTCCACCTATGGACCTGGAAATTACTGTAAGTCAGCAACCAGAGTCATTTGAGACAGCAATTCCTCCAACTCAGCATTCAGTGTTGCGTTTTGTAAACTATACCTCCACAAACACATACACAACTTTACCTGAGCCACCAGAACAGAATGCCACCACATACCTCGAACTATGTGACCGCTGTACCTGCAAAGATGAGACGCTCTCGTGCATCGGTCTCAGCCTGCAGCAGAGGCTCCACAGCGTGCCCGTGCCAGAGCCCGACAGCTACAACCGCACCTTCACCATCCTGTAAGAATTGCCTTTACTCATTTGTTCTCTGCCTCCTGCTTGACCTGGCAGCCTCTTCCTCGGGGTCTTCTTGGGCCTTCATCATCTCTCCAGTCCTGTTACTGGCTTTCTGTTTTTACTGTTTCTTTGTCAACTATCCCTTCTCTTCATTTTCCTTCTTACTACTGTTCCCCATTCTCCAATCTTTTACTTGTAATTGTCCTTAATCTCTTTCCTTATCCAATTTTTTAACCTTATTATTTCATTTCATAACCTCTACTCTCTCATTTTTGCTACATCCTCTAGAGCAGCAACACGTCTCTCTCTCCATCTCCTTGGTGGTGTTACAACAACGTGGTTAAGAGGAGAGATTCTGGAACTAGACTGCCTGGGTTTGGCCGAGGTCTTATTAGCTTTGTGACTCAGTCTCCTTATCTGTGAAATGGAGATTTAGATGAGGTAATACATATAAAGCACTTGTGTCAGTGCCTAACAAAAACAGGAGTATTAACTATTATTATTTTGAATCCTCAGGTATGTTCAGAATCTCCCTTTGTCCCCTGGCTTTCTATATAGAGTACCCATTTTGTGCCGAACTCATAAGTAAGTACTGTGGGAGCCACACTAGGGTGCCGTTGTCTCCAGAACATGACATGACAGGTGGGAAGAAAGGAATAGTCATAAAAGGGGAGGTGACATGTAATTATGTACAGAAAGAGATACCGTGGGTGCTGGAATTCAGCAGATTCTGTACTCAGTGGAGTGTGGAGGTCAGGGAGAGCTGCGTGGATGAGCTAACACTTTAGCTGAGACTTAAAGAATGGCTCTGACTTGTTAAATAGAGAAAAAATAGGGAGTATGAGCCTAGGCAAAAGCATGGCTGGAGGAATGATCAGGACTTAAGAATTGGGTTAGAAAACAGTTAAACAATTACGAGAACCCTTGACTATCAGCTAGAGAGGTTTGAAAGTTACACTCTGAGTTACAGAGAGCCAGTGAAGGCTTTCAAGCATGAGATACAGACCATTAAAACAAGAGGATTATTTTCAACCCCCTATGTAAGAGCGATCTGGAGAGGAGAGCTTGATCCAGTGAGACCAGATAGAATGTTCTAACAAAATCTGGGAGTGAAGTAACAAGGGACTGAATCAGAGTGGCTGAAACGAGTAGAAAGAAGAGCCTGAGAGCACCACAAAGGAAGAAGTGACAAGAGAGACTCAGTGATGGAGTTGCAGGTGGGGTTTGTACGGGAAAGAGGAAACTCAACTGTTACCCTGAAGCTTCTGCCCCAGACAAGGAGAATGAGGGAAATGTAGGCATCATTTCCCAGGGAACAGAGCAACCAGAAGGCTTCAGGTTGCCTGGAAACGTCACTAGGCAGGTGGGCAGATGGGGATCTGTTGTGACTTATTTCTGACTCCCCTGAAAAAGTGTGTATATAAACTGAAGAGGGAAGCTGTTGCTGAGGGAAGAGGACAAAGCTAAAGCTAAAGATTCCAAGTCATTCACGGAGTTAGTGGTTGACCCTGAACCACAGGCACTTAGTCATGTCTTTTAAACATGTGTAATTCATGGATGCATAAATTACCATGGATCCTTCTTCCCTAGTGTCACAGGAATAGAGGATAACGTGTGGAAATCCCACCCCACCCTCCCTACCACTCATAAGATAACTCCTGTCACCTTCTTGCTGTGTGTCCTTCCTCCCATCTCTTTCCTTTATGTTTGTTCCTAATTTCCTAATGAGGGAATGCTTTTTATTTCTTGCTTTTCCCTGTGCAATATGTCTAAGAAATCTTTCCATGTTCGTTTTTCTAATTTCTGACTTCCCTCATTCTTCTAACACCTGCAGAGGTTTCGGCAGAAGGCGCTGAGCCAAACGTTGGTGTTGCCGGGCATAGGCTTCTTACTCTGTTCGTTGTTTTCCTACCTATTCAAGGATCTGAACTGTGTTTCTCCACAGGAATTTCCAAGGAAACTCTATTTCCTACATTGATAAAAATATATGGAAGGCATACTGTTGGACTGAGAAACTGTGAGTATATTTTACCCAAATACGAACACACACACACACACACACACACACACACACACACACACACTAATTGCATTCTAAAATCCTGCTTGGTCCAGAACTCTGAAGTCAGTAGATCTGAGGAAAGGTGTTTCCCTTTTCTATACCCCAAATCAGCCCTCTACTGACTGCAATTCTATGTTTACTTTAAATATTAAATTTGGCAGGCTCTCTTTAAAATTAAAGTCAATTTAAACTTATTTTCCATTATACAAGGAATACATGATTATAGTCTCAATATATGAAAATGAAATAACAGGGCACCTGGGTGACTCAGTTGGTTAAGTGTCCAACTTTGGCTCAGGTCATGATCTCACAGTTCATGGGTTCAAGCCCAGTGTCAGGCTCTGTGTTGACAGCTTAGAGCCTGGAGCCTGTTTGGGATTCTCTCTCCCTCTCCCTCTGCCCCTCCCCTGCTAATATTCTCTCTCTCTTTCTCTCTCTCTGTCTCAAAAATAAATAAGTATTAAATTTTTTTAATGAAATAACTGGTATAGTGAACCTCTGCCTCGTGTTCTAACCCCCCAGTGCTGAGGTAGCCACTACTCTGGATTTAGATCATGTCCCTCCAGACCTTTTCCCGTGCATTTGTCTGTATACAGATTTACAGCAAAATAGGTGTGTTGTGTGATTTTCTTATCCTTTTTCCCCCATAAATGGTAACATCCTACAATTTGATTCTTTTGCTTCATAGAATGTCTTAGATTTGTTTTCTTCCTTTTCTTCCAGTATATAGAGGGTTACCCCATTCATGCAAGCTGCTGCATAATATTCCTTAGTATGAGTCTATTACAATTTAGTAATTCCCATCTTGATGGAACTTTAAACTGTGTCTAATTTTCTTGTCACATGCATTGATTGCTGCATGGACCACCTCATACATACATCTTCATGTACATGGGTAGGTATTTCTGTAGAGTAGATCTCTAGAAATGGAATCATTGGGATGAAGACTACGTAGATACACAATTTAATTGCCGTCGGAACCGTGTGCCAATTCACCCGCCAATCCGTAGACTGTGACAGCACTCGTGTCCCCCCACCCTCCCACCCCAGGCATTCTCTGTTTCGTGGCTGATCTGATGGGTGAACAAAATGGGTCCCTTCTGATCTGGGATTTTTCTGATTACTTATAAATTTAAATACCTTTGTAGGCTTCCTGGTCCTTTGTGTTTCTTGTCTGCCAATTTTTGTATTTCCTTATTTTTGGTTAAAAATTGATTTGTAGAAAAAGTCAGTGTAGACACAAGCAATTTTGGAAATAATATTAAAGTAGTTAAACTGGCTTTTTTCATGACAGATTGTGTGTCATATCATTAGTTCAACTTGTGTAGACACATCATAAATGACTTCTGAGTTAATAATAAGAGACATAATAGTCATAATCCTCTAAACGTAGGTAGGGGTTATGATCCCCCTAAAGTGGATCCACCCCTTGGTCTGATGCCTTACTGATGAGGGACGAATGATAGAACCAGGTGGTTGTTTTTTTTATTTTATGAATGTCTTAAATACTATATGTAGTTTATATTTTCCCATGATAGTATCTGACTTGGAGATCTTATTTCCCAAACTTGTAAGAAAAATAACACAAGAAATAAATAACATTCACTTTCTTTAGAGAGTGGAGTGGGAGTAGGTAGGCTGAGGGACAAGGATAGGAAAAACCTTTGAATTGTGTACTATCGATCCCTTTGGAATTCTGACCCATGCAAATATATATTACATATTTTTTAAAAATAAACTGAAATTTAAAAAATTAAGATTCAAAAAGCATGTGTTTAGGAGTTTATATACTAGAACATGAATTTGGTAAGATTTGATGATTTCTAATTCAGCTTGAGGGTTATGCCTTGTAAGACAGAGGTTTTTAACTATGATCAATGGTCCCCTGGGGCAGGACTCTTAACCTTTCTTTCTATATATCTATTGATGATTGGGTGTTCTTGAGATAATGTTTTTAAATGTGTAATAAGTTAAAATATATAGGAAAAGGAAATTATGTGGAAATACAGTTTTCAAAGAATTTTTAAAAGGCCTAGTGATATAGCAATAACTCTGCTTCTGTTAACACAGTAAATAAGGAAATACAGGAGTGCCTGGGTGGCTCAGTCGGGTAAGCACCTGACTTCAGCTCAGGTTATGATCAGCCTGCTTCACATTCTGTGTCTCCCTCTCTCTCTGCCTCTCCTGCACTCACTTGTACACGCTCACTCTCTCTCAAAAATAAACAAACATTATTAAAACATTTAGAATCATTAATATCCTCAGACAGATGTAAACAGAATATCCAATAAAGAGAACCACCTCAAGATTATATGAATGCAAGGTATTATCATTAATAAAAAAACTCAGTCTGTGAGCAGCAGAAATAGCAGTTGAGTAAATTAGAAAACTTGAGATCTTACAAAACATGAAATTATATCTATTTATTATATTTACAGTATTATTTGTAATATGTACATTATATATGATAACATAACATATATAACATGTGTTATATTATATATACAATATACATAACATAATAAAGAAGTTACATTATTATTTACATATATATTTATGTATTCATTATATGTTTGTAAACCCCTTGACCAGCGGGTTATTTGGTCAGTTTTCTTCCTGAGCCTATGTCCCTGGGATGTAAAACAGTTCTGGAACATAGAGGATGCTCCATAAATATTTGCTGAATGAATTCAGAAGGTGACAGGTATCAATTTGCAAAGATACTGCTTCTATTTAAAACAAACCATCCATTTCTTGTCATTTATGAAGTTAAGTACAGCTTTACAGGAAAACAAATGTCTTTCTCCATCTCCACCTCAATTTGTGACTCAACCTTTTGAGGCAAGAAACTTTTGAGAGTTTCCTAAAAGCTCTGCGCCCTTTCCCTAGAAAACCGCACTTCCGTGAATACATGGGCAAAGGTGTGCATGCGATGCCGGTTTGCGGATCATCCCTTTAGGGTGCAGGCCCCTGAGTAGAATCGGCTAATTTGGGGAGAGGGCAACTTGGATGGAAAATAAAACCACATCTCTATTTTTCTAAATCTCTAAATAGAATTAGCATTTCCTTCTGTTACAGATGTAAGTAACGAACCACAGGAGATCAGTATATTTACTTTGGTCCCCAGCAGAGATCAGAGATATTTTCATATCACAGATTTCACATGGATGTCTCAAAATGCCATTTATTCTCATGACTACCTTGAAGTTATAATAGTTATCAGGGCTACCACTGTATTTTGTTATTTAATTTTTTTATTTTTGAGACAGAGAGAGACAGAGTATGAGCAGGGGAAGGGCAGAGAGACATGGATACACAGAATCGGAAGCAGGCTCCAGGCTCTGCGCTGCCAGCACAGGTCCCATGTGGTGCTTGAACCCATGGACCGAGACCTGAGCCATATTCAGATGCTTCACCTACTGAGCCACCCAGGGGCCTTGTTCATACTGCTATTCTCAAATCCTCTTGTGTGTTCTCTGTTAACTGTGATTCATTGCCTATAAGCTGTTAGGTTTGTTTTTATGTTCTGTCCTTCACAGAGTGGTCTTTCTCACGCCATTTGGTCATTCCTGCGTGCAATTTACTTTGTAGTTGACGTTCTACTGCTTCTGTGTTCTGGTCCTAAGGAAGAGGTGAAATGAGCTGCAGGGCTTGTTATTGGTGACAGGTCCCCCTGAGAATTAAGGAAGCGGTGGGAGGTGACTTCTAGTGGCTAGTCAGAGTGTATGCCCTTCCTCCGGGGTTCTGGGACCTGCCCCTTTCTAACACCAATGGCTCCTACCTGGAAGCAAACGCCCTTTGCTGCCAGACCCAAGGAGGAAGGGTGTGGGTTGCTGTGCTGTCACTGCTCCCAGGGCTGAATCCCAACTAATCACCCTGTAGGTAGCTCCGGGGCATTTCTGGGAGGGGGGTGTTTGTGGAGCTCCTCCCTTGGCTTTAAGCTAAGGTTGTGGATTTTTGAATTGTATCTTTTCTATCATTCTTAGGCACTCTGGTGGAGTTTGGAGGGGTAGAGACGTGGCATGTTTGCCTGCCTGCTTCCCTCTTAGGAAAACAATTTTGTGCCCCTATTAAATCCTGGAGAAACTTAGGCAAATGTGTACCCTGATACACACAGAAAAATGTTCAAAGCAGCATTGTTTGTAATAACTAAAAATTAGAAAAATCTAGTATCCACCAACAGTAGAATGAATAAATAGTGTTGCATGGGTATTTACTTTATACTTGTAAGATGAACAATTTATGTCTGTGCATTTTATGCACATTTTTAGTTCTCACAAATATTTTTTAGTTGGGGGGAAAATCGATGGCTTTTCTTGTAGCACCGATATCCTCCTGAATGGGGCTTCCACAACAACACTTGGGAAAAGAGAGGGGGAAGTGGTAGTTCTCTCCATGTTGTTGCCACTCAGGGTTGGCTTCTAACCCAGATGTTGTGATCCAGAGGGCAGGCATGAAATATACATTCTGGTGTGAAGAGTGGATAGAGATGTGTGTGCGTGCGTGTGTGTGTGTGTGTGTGTGTGTGTGTGAGAAAGAGAGAGAGAGAGAGAGACAAAGGAGTACATGAGAAGAGATTTGAAGCAAACAGCAGAGACCACCATCCCTACCTGAGAAAAGAATTCGTGTGCTTGGCACCATCCCCAGGTTCCCGCACACACAGCAGTCCTGTGTAGTAAATAGTAGTAGTCGTGTTGCATTTTGACCCAGAAATGACCTTTTCGTTTTGCAGAATTC